>JACVTC010000008.1:1407500-1447500 GCA_016946835.1 Neocallimastix lanati (nom. inval.) | reverse complement strand
ATAAATAACTAAATAAATAAATAAATAAATAAATAAATAAATAAATAAATAAATAAATAAAAATTTTTGAGATATATAAAGTGAAAATTGATTTTGTTAAATTTGGCTCAAAAATCACCTGAAATAATTCTTCTATTATGGTTGGTGATTTCTAACATGACTAAAACAGTAACTTTAAAGATCTTATTTTTAAAAAAAAAAATTTTTTTTTTTTATCAATGGTTTTGATATATTTGATATAGTTAATCATCAATTTTTACTTGGTCTAATGATAGAAATAAAGAAAGAATTCTTGGTATTGACTTTATCATTTGTTAGAGATAAATTTATAAGAGATGAAATTTGATTATTTGCTTCTGTATGCAACTTTTTTTTTTTAATAATATCTCTGACCATTTTACCACTTATTCTTTCTTGTAAAAAAAAAAAAAAAAAAATCTCCTAAGGACTTTACTACGTCGCCTCCTAGTAAAAAAAAAAAAAAAAAAAAAAAAAAAATTAAATGATTCTAGTTATATTTGTAGGGAAATACATGAAGTAATTTTTTCTCATTTTAAATTTACATGTTTTTATTGGATAAATTTGAAAATTGAACAGAATAATGATAATCTAGACTCCAGTGAAATGATAAAGAAACTTTCTTGTTACAGTCAATGAAGTAAGGTGATGAAATTCATGCAAGAGTTTCCAAAAAAAAAAAAAAAAAAAGTCTACAGTTGCCTTACCTAACATTAAAAAATTGTCTCCCATGAAAGGCATTTATTTTAAAAAAAAAATTTTTTTTAAAAATTTTAAAGTTAGAAGTGATTTTATCTAATTTTCAAGTAGTCTGTGGTCACTCCAAAGAATACAGGGTTCTTTCTGATTATATAATATTAATATTAAGATACTCAATAGGATAATTAGATTTATAAAATTTTTTTTTGATTCATTCCATCGAGCGAATGTTTCTTAAAAAAATAACACTCGATTAAATTTGGTTTTTAAAAATTTTATTCATCGTCTATCACTAAAATATTCACAATTTTCTCTCTCTTTTTTTTTTTTTTTTTTTTGGATTTAGACGAATTAAATATAAATTCAAATTTGATGTGAAATCTTATGTAAAAAAAGCTAACTAGTATCAGAAGATTACACAACATACTGTCCTTGTTATAATGTAAGTTATATCATTTAGAATATCTAGTTTATCACACTGGGTACTTTTATGTCATGGATTTGAAGAGTTTAGGCAAACAATTCATTCAATTTGGTGATGGTGATGGTACAATTTTTATTAAAATTTTTTTCAAATTGTTCATGAGAAATATTTGATCATACCTGATGATAAAGAGAAAGATTATGATGATAATTTTAATTTTTGTGCGCTGTGTCTCCTTCTTGGACGGAAATGAGGTATATGATATATTAAAGGATGGAATCGGGGGGAAAGAAGGCTTTTTATTAATAGTTTCTTTTAATCATTTTGGAGAGAATCAGCTTCCCTGATTTCATGTTCTGTAGGGCTTTCGTAATTCCTTACTAATGTCATGCCTATTGTGATTAATGATTTTTAACACTATGATCAATTTGAATAACATAAGATCTACCTTTGTCAATAGTGTTGATATTGTAACGATAAAACAAAAAAGAAATTCCGATGCATATTCGAATGATAGTTTTTATCTACATGAAGCTATCATCGATGAATGGGAAAAGTTAGAGATCCTTTTGTCCTCGAAATTCATAACGTAGTTTTTTAAATATTAATATAAAAAATTCAGTGTAATTTTTTTTTTAGTTAAATATTAATAAATATAGGTATTCTTTGCCTAAAAAAAAAAAAAAAAAAAAAACAATAAATAAATAAATAAATAAAAAGGAATAATCTATTTAAAATAACATTTATTGTTCATTATTTTTATTATGTATATATTTATTATTAGTTTTAAAATAGATACTAATTTTTCCTTAATTTGTAGAATTTTGACAATAATTTCATTCAATTTGAAAATGATTAAAGAATAAATTAAAATAGATAGATAGATATATCCTCTATTTTATGGAGGTTTCCACAATCCTCAGAAGATGTCAAAACTTTGTTAATATTTATATCCATCGGAATTAATAATTTAAAACTATGGTATACAATATTGTCAAGAACGTTAAAAAGACGAAAAGATAAACCAAACAAACAAAACAAAACAAAACAAAACAAAAAAAAAAAAAAAAAAATAGATACGAAAAATGCATAAAAATTAATATACATGCTCAAATAATATTAAACCAATATATATATATATTAATCTCTGTAATTCTTAATTATTCCCTAATGAGTATTTCTTTCATTAATACTAATATTCTTAACCTAATTTCTTTATTTTCTTTTTTTTTTTTTTATTTATTTATAAATTTTAACCCTATTTAATTGATATACAATTTATAAAATTTTTATCATCATTACGTCATCATCACTTCATTTAATTTTCTTTTTGGATGAATAAATATTTAAATTTAAATAATTTATGATAACATTTATCAAAACACTAAATATATATATATATATATATATTTAAGTATAAAGTTTAATATTAATATGAATTTATATATATTCTTGAATTAAAGAATTGAATACTTTTTACAAAATAAAGAAAAATTAAGAAAAGAAATATAAAACGAAATTTATTTGTGGGATGACAATTTACTTGAATAATGCTATGAATAAGATAATCATAATAATTAAAATTTCTCTTTTTCAATACTTTATTAGTTATTATTTAAAAAAATAATTAATAAAAAAAATTTATTAAAAACATTATTAAACCGATAATATTTTTTTTTTCTTCTCCATTTATGTATCTATAATTAAAATTTTACAACTTTTACTTTAAAAAATGATATTAGTTAAACACTTTTAATAATATTAATAATAAATAAATAAATAAATATTTTAAATGTTTAAGTTTATAATATATAATATATATGTATAATGAACAATTGATTGTCATTTGAAAAATAAAGAAAAGTTTAAAAAAAAAAAAAAAAAATTATATCACTTTGCGTAGTTATTTATCATATCTTTTTGTAAAAAAAATTTTTTTTTTTTTTTTTTAATTTTTTTCCTACATAATATTTATTATTATATAAAGTTAAAGTTTATTTTTCTTTCTATTTAAAAAAAAAAATAATAATAAAAAATTATTATAATTAAATAATTTCAAATTAAAAACTTCTCAAACATGTATATAATGTTTTATGGTTTATATAACAAAATAAGAAAAGCTACATATATATTAAAATATTTATATATACTTATAAAAAATATTTCAATATATTTTTTCCTAGTTCATTATTACATAAACAAATATGAATTGATAAACTAACCTATCTAATTTAAAATGTTAAATAATGTATATATAAATTTTAATAAAAAATAATTGAAGGGAGAGTATTTTTAATTTTAAATATTTAATCTTAAATTTATAATTTTTAAATTAATAAACTATTAATAAAAATATTTGTTCATTATAATTTTTTTTTTTTTTTTTTTTTTTTTTTTTTTTTTTTTTTAGTATTAGGAATATTAATTATGTAAATATTAAAAAAAAAAACATAAAATAAAATAAAACAAAATAACAAAAAAAAAAAAAAAAGAATAATAAAAAAACATTATCACAAAAAAAACTTTAATTCTTATAGTTATAATTAATAATTTACAATTGGAATAAATATATAAGAAATTAAATTTTTATTTTTAATTTTTTTTTTTTTAAATATTCTTATATTTTTATTTTAATTAAGATTTATAATAAAGATTTTATTATAATGCATAAGTAACCCTTTTCCTATTCAATTACTGCTTAATGATGAAGATGGTAGCAAATAATATTAACTATTAATATAATGATAGTTATTAGTTTTTTTTTTATTTTCTTATTTTTCCAGAGAAAAAAAATAAATAATTTCAATAAAAAAAAAAGAAAAAAAGAAAAATATATGATAATAAATTGTTATAGTATTATTTTATATAATATTATTATTAACTTTTAAAAAATTTATTCTCTTGTTTTCATTGAAAAAACATTCTCTTTTAGTAATTATTAATTAAACTAATTATTTAATTTAATATTTAATATTATTATATAAAATAATAATATATATAATGAATAATGATTTTTTTTTATCTTTCTTTATTTCTTTCTTTTCAATATTTTTTATTTTATTTTTTTTTAAGATATTTTTGTAGAATTAATTTTTTTTATATTTATTTTTCTTTATGTCAGTAAAATTTTTATTTTTAGGGTGACTATTACTTTACATATATTATAATTGAGTGTAATATATGTAAATATATTTGAATTACTGACTTTTCATTTTGAAAGTCTAAAAACTTTTTTTTTTATTGTAATAAATTATTATAAAGTGTTCCAGAATATATTTCAATATATTGTTTAATATATGTGAAAATAGTTTTTTTAATTTATATACAGAATAGATTGTTTAATAAATAAATAAATAAATAAATAAATAAATAAATAAATAAATAAATAAATAAATAAATAAATAAATAAATAAATAAATAAATAAATAAATAAATAAATAAATAAATAAATAAATAAATAAATAAATAAATAAATAAATAAAATGGAATAAAGCAACAAAATAAACCAGAACAAAAAAAAAAAAAAAAAAAAAAAAGAAGCTTGATTTGTTCTTTTTTTTTTTATGCAGAAAGAAGTTGTTGGAATAAACTATTCTAAGCTTATTACTAATGAAAAAAAGTACAAAAAAAAACTTTTTATTCATTTATTATTTAATATTTTTATATATATACAAAAATAGATCTATACCTGTATTAGTACCAATAATCAATTTGTTTAATCAAACGAATAGTTAATTAATAGTTAATTATAATCTCATTCATTATTTCTATTATATCTTTGGATTTTCAAATGGAATTATATTTTATATTTAATTTTTCATAGTTTTAAATTAATTTCTTTTATATGTTTAATATTTTAAATTTTATATATGGTTAATATATTTTATATTAAAAAATATTTATATTTTTTTTTTATATTAAAAAAAAAAAACTTATATATTTAAATTTATATATATTAAAATAGCAATATACTTTATTATTTATTATTTATTAATAAATATTCTAAAATAATAAATAATAATAATAAATAATAAATAATAATAATAAATAATAAATAATTGAATAATAAATAATAAATAGTAGATAATAAATAATAAATAATAAATAATAAATAATAAATTATAAATAATTAAATAATAAATAATAAATAATAAATAAATAATTGAATAATAAATAATTAAATAATAAATAATAAATAATAAATAACAAATAATAAATAATAAATAATAAATAATAAATAATAAATAATAAATAATAAATAATAAATAATAAATAATAAATAATAAATAATAAATAATTCAATAAATAATTGAATAATAAATAATAAATAATAAATAATAAATAATAAATAATAAATAATAAATAATAAATAATAAATAACAAATAATAAATAATAAATAATAAATAATAAATAATAAATAATAAATAATAAATAATAAATAATAAATAATAAATAATAAATAATAAATAATTCAATAAATAATTGAATAATAAATAATAAATAATAAATAATTAGTAATAAATAATAAATAATAAATAATAAATAATAAATAATAAATAATAAATAATTCAATAAATAATTGAATAATAAATAATAAATAATAAATAATAAATAATAAATAATAAATAATAAATAATAAATAATAAATAATAAATAATAAATAATAAATAATAAATAGTTGAATAATAATATTAATTATTAATAATTTCAGTTTTTTTTTTTTTTTTTTTTTAATAATTCTATAATTAAAACGTATATATTTTTATTTTATATATATATATTTTTTATTTATTTTAATTTTTATTTAAACTTTAAAATAATTTTTTTTTTAAAAAAAAAAACAATTAAGGAAGAAAAAAAAAATAAGGAAAAAAGGAAATCGTTAATAGTATTTTAGGAAAAAGTAAATAAATTCTTTTTTTTTATTACTCTATATAATATTGAAAATAGGAATAGTTATTATTGAAATGTATAATAAAACAAAAAAAAAAAAAAGAAAAAAGTATATGTTTAATAAACAAATATTTATATATATAAAGCGAAAGAAAATAAATATATATAAAGTTCATCAATTTATATTCCATTTAATATATATGAAAAAAAAAAAAAGTGTATTATATATATATAAAGTCAATAAATTTGTTCTTGATAAATATAAATATATAAATATTTTATTTTTTTTTATCGTAATATTTTTCAAATCCAATTAAAGTAAAAAAAAAAAAAAAAAAACTCTTTTCATGTTCATAATATTATTAATATTTATAAACTATAACAATATTTATTTTTCAATCTAATAAATTCAACAATTAATTTATTTTACTATTATTTTCAGTACAATTTGGATTTTTTTGGTGGATTTGATAAAATACAAGACCTAAACCAAGACCAAAAAAAAAAAAAAAAAAAAAAAAAGAAAGTAAAAGAAAAAGAAAAATAAATATGAATATTAATATAATAAATCAATTACAAAAATTAATATTTATAAATAATAAAGTTGTAACATATATATTATAAATAAACAAAAACAAAAACAAAAAGAATCTATATATATTTAATTTAACAGTAATAAAAAGAAAAAATAAATAAATAAATAAATAAAAAAATAAATAAAAAAATAAATAAAAAAATAAATAAAATAATAGTCTAAAAAAAAACTTCTCCAATATATAATATTAAATAGAAATATAAAATAAAAGAATTCTTCTTTACTATTAAATCTATAAGAAGAAATAAAATTAGTTATATTAATAGAATTTTCCGAAATTTCTTTTTATTTTATATAAAAGATTATATATTCTTTCTTTTAATTTTTTTTCTTTATTATCATTTTTTTAATTGTATATTCAAAATAAATAATACTAATATTTAATTTATTTATATATAATATATATTTTATATTATTTATAATTTATATTTATTTACATATATAAATTATATAAATTATTATTTAATTACTTAATAATACATAAAAAATCTATTTTGAAAATTGAAATTATTTGTATCTTAATATAAAAATATTAAAATACAATTCAATATCAAAACAAAATATTAATATAAAATCATTTCAAAATATCAATATTACTATTATCAATATTTCAACTGTAAAAAAAATCAATATTACAGACATAATTATATAATAAATATCAATTTTTTTTATCTTGTGTAGAAATCATTAAATATATTATTTATCATATTTCTAATTTTTAAAGCAAATAAATAAAAAAAAATTATAGTATATATTTATATTCATAAAAATATTAAACCACACTTTTTTTTTTTTAAAGAAGAAACAACGAAATCAAAACAATTATCAGATTATTATATTATTTTTTTTATATCATTTATATTAAATAATTAATAAATAAATAAATAATCACAAAATGAACTTCTCAGGTAAAAATGATGCTGCTTCTGGTAACATGAAGCCAATTCAAGTTAAATTAGTTTTATTAGGTGAATCTGCTGTTGGTAAATCAAGTATTGTTCTTAGATTTGTTAACAATGAATATCAAGATAATAAGGAACCAACTATTGGTGCTGCTTTCTTAACTCAACGTTGTAAACTTGACGATCGTATTATTAAGTTTGAAATTTGGGATACCGCTGGTCAAGAAAGATTCCACTCTTTAGCACCAATGTATTACAGAAATGCTCAAGCTGCTGTTATTGTATATGATATTACTAAACCAGTAAGTAATTTAGTGAATTTAATGAATTTAGAAAATAGAATTATTAAAATGGAATAAATAAAAAGGAATAAATAAAATAAAATAAATAAAATGGAATAAATAAATAGAATAAATAAATAGAATAAATAATAATGATAATAATAATATCAAAAATAAAATCAGCAACAGTTTAAATAGTAGTAATAGAAAATTATGTTTATTAATATATATTCATATTTTTATAAAAAATATTTTATTTTACTTTTTATTATTTTATTATACTTATATTATTAAATAAATAAACTTTATTATTAAAATTAAATTATTATTATCATAATAATAATACTATTAAACAAAAATAAATATCAACAATAAATTAATAGGCTTCATTAGAAAAAGCCAAAACTTGGGTTAAGGAACTTCAAAGACAAGCTAATCCAAATATTGTTATTGCTTTAGTTGGTAATAAGATAGATTTAGCTAATAACCGTTCAGTACCATATGAAGAAGCTGAAGCTTATGCTAATGAAAATGAATTATTATTCTTCGAAGCTAGTGCTAAGACTGGTACTAACATTATTGAAGTATTCACTGAACTTGGTAAGTTATATTATTATTTAATTAATATCATTGTTAAATTAATTAATAAAAATAAATAAATAATAATGATAGATTTCATAAAGTATTTTTTTTTTTAATTAATATTATTAATAATAACTGTTTTATTTATTTTATATATATATGTATATATATATGTTTTTTTAAAATATAAATATTTAGCTAAGAAGATCCCATATGAACAAATATTAGCAAACAATAAGAACCTTAATAATAGAGCTAATGGTCAAAATGATAATGGTAGAGTTAACCTTAATGAATCAGAAAATAACAACCAAGAAAATGGTGGTTGTAATTGTTAAGGTTAAATAAAATAATAAATATATATATATATATACAAATATTAATGACTAACAAATAAACAAGCATAAAAAAAAAAAAAAAAAAAAAAAAAAAAAAAAAAAAAAAAAAGACTATTAAGGAGCAAACAACAAGAAAGAAACATAATACTTTTATATATATATATTTTATAATATATATAATATATTCCCCAATAAATATTTAAATAAATGCTATTTTTTTTTTTTTTTAAAAAAAAAAAAAAAAAAAATAAAATAAAATAAAAAAAAAAAAGTTTTATAGTAATCATATAAATATTTATAATATATAAAATATAAAAGTTAAAAAAAAAAAAAAAAAAGAAAAAAAAAAAGAAGAAAGAAGAAACAAAAGGAAAAATCCTTATATATTTAAATAGTTATTTATAAATTATATAATAATAAAATATTAATTGTTATTATTATTTTTATTTTATTTTTATATTTTTATTTTTATTTAAATTGAATGAACTATTCTTTTTATTTTTTTATTTTTTTTTTATTAATGTTTAATATTATTATAAATATAAACAAAAATAATTAAGATTGTTATTATTAGGAATATATACTATATATAATATTGTTATATAAATAATTATATAAAAATAAAAATTGATATTTATTAAAAAAGAATATAATTATTATTATTATTATTATTATTATTATTATTATTATTATAATCATTAATTTATTGGTAATTAATTATTTTTAAATAGAGTGTTTGATAGTATAATTAGAACTTATTTTTTTTTTTTTTTTGGTTTAGTCGTAAGTTATAATAAATATTTTTTATATTATGTTCCATTGTAGTTTATTAATTTTTATCCTCAAATATGATATTTTTTTGTTGTGTATTTCATTTTAGTTAAGAGTATATACATAAAAAAAAAGAGGGTATAAAATTTTTATAATATTTAAATAAAAAATAAAATATTTCTTTGAAGAGTGGCTAAATTTTATATTTCTTAATTTAATTAATATGTATTAAAAAAATATATCTATATCTATATAAACATTTATTTATTTATTATAAAATAAATTAATAAATAAAAAATAATAAAGTAAATAAATAAATAATTAATTAATTAATAATCAATAAAAATAATAAATAAAAAAGAAAAAAGTAAATATACTTATAATATATAAAAAATATTTATTAATACCTAAAATATGATATACATAATATATATAATAATAATTATAATTAATAAACTGTTAAATATTATCAATGACATATGAATATTTACGTATAACATATATATACGCCACATAAAGCTTCACTTTTACATTCTCATTATAAACTTATTAAACAACATCGAAAGCAATGATCGTATTCTATTTTAATAAAAAAAATAATAAATTAATTTCTATGATTCACACAATTAATGACTACCTATTTATTCTAAATATTCAAAATATAAATAATTTTAATTTAATCAATAATACTAGTATAACAAATTTTGATTTATTTATTTATTAAAAAATAAATCTAATATTTGTAATGTTTTTATTCACTTCTATAAATTTACGAAAAATACTACCAACGATAATATCCCTTTACTCTTAAAACTGATCATCGTAGGGAATATGAAAATATCAGTCTTATCAAATATCTTGTCGATAACGGTAATGAATTTACTCATTTATTACCTAATTGCCCTCATCAAAAATGATCGGGCCGAACAACTGTGTTAAAACTATATTGTCTTATGCTAAACTACTTCTTAATTTTTGGAATTTAATAATATTGGGTACTTGTCGTCCTTGAAATTTAAATCCTTATCAAGGTAGCGACACTCTTAATCTTGATGAAGTCTAAAATTAATTAAATAGATGAAAGGTATAACGTTAATTAAATAGATTATATATAGAAAAATTAATTAAAAAAATAATATGAAGAAAATAAAAAACAATTAAATATTCAAGTAGGATAATTCCTATGGAAGAGAGAGAGAAATCCCCAGAAACTGATAAAACAATTTACAAATCAGTTATAGGAGAATTATTATTTCTGAATCCACAACCTTGAGCATCAACAATATTTATTGATATTAAATGGTTATAATCAATTGTATATAATCTAACCCATATTTTAATAGCTTTTAATAGTAATGCAAAAAAGGCATATTATAATCATGAAAAATATATATATATATATATATATATTTATTATTATTATTTTTACTTTTTTATTTAAATAAAAGATGAAAAAAGTTATGGAAGATGGATGGACCATTAAATTTTTAAATAATAAATGAAATAAATTATTTTTAATTTTTATTTAAATAAGTTACACAAAAGTAAAAAAAAAAATAATAAAATAAATTAATAATTATTAATTTATTTACTTAATTATTTTTATTTATAATTTGTATGATACATATTCAAAAATACAAATTTTAATCCGAACAAATTTATTAATATATAAAAATTCATTATTCATTATTCAAGTTAAAAATAAGTTGATATAAAAAAAAAAAAAAGAAAAGTTCGTGAAAATAAAATAAATTTAAAACCCACATTTTATTTATTTATTCTTTTTTTTTTTTTTTTTATTTTTTTTAAATACAATGTATTATTAAAAAAATTTTTTTTTCTCAATAAATATAATTCAAAAACTTTCATTTATTTATATATATAAATATATCTATAGATTTAAACTTCTTTTACTTTTTTTTTTTTTTTTTATTACTATATAACCAATTTTTTAGTATATATTAGTTTTAATGTAGTGTATTACTACTTATTGTATCTTTAGAGATACTTTTTTTTTTTTTTTTATGGGATTCATAAATAAAAATAATACCTTTTTTTTTTTTTTTACTTTATATTTTTATAACAATAAAAAATATTGTTCAGTTTTTAATAAATATTTTAAATATAAATAAAAATATATAGCTTGTATTTAAATAATAATATAAAATTATTAATAAAAAACTATCATCTTGTTTAATTTGACTTCAATAAATAGATAAATAAATTAAAAATAAATAAATAAATAATAATAATAATAATAATAATAAAAAAATTCAAAATTGATTAAAATTATAATTTATAAAAGTAATATAAAAAGTTTTAAGTCAAATAAAATAATTTTATTTATATTATTTTACTATTTACTATTTAAATATTTTTTAAATATTTTTTATTATCATTTTTATTTTTAAATTAATTAAATTTAAAAATTCTAAATAAATTAAATTTTAAAAAAAATAAAATAAAATAAAATAGAAATAAAAACAAAAGAAGATTACTTATATAAAAATTAATTTATAATAAAAACAACAACAACAAAAAAAAGCATTACTTAATAATAAAAAAAAAAGTTTAATAAATAAACTTTAAAGCAAAAATGCATAAAAATTTCATATAATTATTTTAATATTTAATATTTAATAAATCAAATAAAATTGTATTATTATTATTTTTTTATTTTTTATATTTTATTTTAATTTACTAATATTTTTTTTTAATAATAGTATCTACAAAATTTAATAAGACAAAAAAAAAAAAAAAAAAAAAAAAAAAAAAAAGAAACAATGAAGTCTATATTATTTTCAATATTATCATTATTCTCTTTATCATATGCTTATGATTATTCCCATTATACCGATATTGATCCAAGTAAATATAGATAGATATTTATCATGAAATAAAATAAAATAAAATAAAAGAAAAGAAAGAATTATATATATTAAATAATATAAAAGAATATAAAAGGATAAAAGACAGTATTAGAATTTATATTTACTTTTTTTTTCTTATTTTTATTTTTATTTTTTTTATTGACCACTATTCTAATACTATTAAACTTTTTTTTTTTTTTTTTATATAGGATATGAAGCAGTAACGTAAGTATCTTTTTCATATTGTAAAAATTAAAAATTAAACGAATATAAAATTATTAACGCAATATATATATTGCATTTGTTTAATTTTGTTATTTATTACTTTAATATTTTATATTATTTTATTTTTATTATTATTTTTTTTTTTTTTTTCAAAATAGTTGCTCAAGTACTATTAAGTTACAAAACGTGATTTCAGGTGCAAAGGTATAAAAAGAATAAAAAAATAGGGATAATATATATATATATAATTTTTTTTTTTATTGTTATTTTTTATTTTTTTTTGTAAATAATTATTGGAAACTTATTAATAATAAGGAAATGAATAATAATAACTATTTACTAGAGATTTTTATAAATATATATATTAATCTATTTTTTTTTTTTTAACCTATATCATTATATAATATTTCTATATAATTATATTTCTCTGTTTTCATATTATTATTTTTTAATAAAAAATGTATCTATTAAATATGTATATTTATGATAAAATAAAAAATCAATTCATAATATATATATATATAATTTATATTAAAAACTATTCCATAAATATATGTAAATAATATGTGATGTTTCCAAAAAAATACTATAAATATAAAAAAAAAAAAAACTTATTTATATAATAATATATATGATATTTCCAAAAAAAAAAAAAAAAAAAGCTTCATTCTCATTCAGTAAGATATGGTTCTGGTTCTGGAGAACAATCAGTTACTGGTTTTGGTGAAAATGATGATTCTAATTCCTATTGGACGGTTACAGGAAAATATGGAGTAGAATGTGAAAGAGGGTTTGTTCAATTTTTTTTTTTTTTTTTTTTTTTTTAAAAATATTTCTTAAAAAATTTGTTTCCTTTTCTTTATTTTCTTTTAATATTTATATATGACATCAAGTTATATAAAATATCATTATTATCGTTATCGTTATTACCAATATTAAATAGAAACAAACAAGCAAACAAACAACAAACATGCAACAACAACAACAACAAAAAAAAAAAAAAAAAAAAAAAAAAAGAAATCAACTGTAAAATATTTAAAACAAATAATACCAAAAGAATGAAAAAATATGAAAAAATATATACCAAAAGAAGGAAAGAAAGAAAGAGAAGAATAAAGAGAAAAAAAAAAGTATCAATTAAATATTTAGTTTAAAATAATATAAAAAACATTAATATTTAATGAATATTATATATATATTCAAATATAAAACAATAACAATAATAATAATAATTAACAACAATAATCATAATGGAATATAATAATGATGATGAAAAATTCTATAATTAAATATTTCTATATATATTTTCTATATATATATAAATATAAATATTTAATGATTTAATTAATATTTGGAATATGATAAATATACGTATATAAAAGATATTCTAATATATATACATTTTTTTTTATTTTATTTTATTATATTTTATTTTATAAATATATATAATTATACTTAAATTTTATTTTATTTTATTTTATTTTATTTTTTTACAAATATATAAAAATCTTTCACTAATTTAAAAATTCATAGTAAAAAGTAAGAAAAAAAAAATTTTTTTTTAATTATATAATAAATATATATACACATATATATTATATATTTCTTAATAATTAATAATATCATATACATCTATAATATTTTATTAAAACTTTTTACATATATATATATATATATATATATATTAATTTTTAAATACATAAATATATTATATACATTTTTCTTTTTTGATATTATTATTATTATTATTATATTAAATAATAAGAATTAAATGTAATTCTATCATACGTTTACAACACACAGATACTAAAAAGTGGTTAAGCGCTAATACTTTCCAATCTCCATTATCTGGTAATGCTGAAGTTAATTGTATTGATAAAGATGACGAAGATGTTGAGTGGAAAGTGGAATGCTTAGGTATAAAAATATTAATAATAATATACATTTTTTTTTATAATTTATTTATTTATTTAATTTTTTTTTTTTTTTTTACTATTAAATTAATTAATTAATTTTATTATTGTATATTAAAATATTTATATATAATATTAATATATAATTAAATATTTTATATATATTTATATAAATATATATATATTTTATTAATATTATTATTAAAATTATTATGTTTCTATGAATAAATCATAAAATCAAACAAAAAAAATTTTTTTTTTTTCTTTTCTTTTTTTTAAATCTTTCTTTGATATATTATCAAAAAAAAAAAAAAAAAAAAAAAAAAAAAAAAAAAGAAAAAAAATCAAAATATTGGATTAGAGAAAAACCTATACGTCTTATTCATATTAAAACAGGTAATCGTCTCTGCTCCTATATGAATTATATCTACAATGATCCTATTCGAGGTCAAATGGAAGTTTGTGCTGTCTCCAAAAATAATGTTCAAAGTCAATGGAAAGTAATGGAGGGATTTTTCTTCAGTCTACCAGAAGATGAATCAAAATAATAAATAAATTAAAATATAAAATAATTTAAGTTAATAATATATTTAATTAATTTATTTAAAAATTTATAAAATAAACTAAAAAAAAAAAAAAAAAAAAAAAAAAAAAAAAAAAATGAGAAATAATATTAAATAATATTTATTTTTTTTAAAAAAAAAAAAATTAATACAAATTAAACCAAAAATTAAAAGATAAATATATATATATAAACAATAAAATAATTAAAACTCATTTAAACAGAAAAATTTTTATATTAATTTACAATTTTTTATTTTTTATTTTTTTATTTCATTTTATTTAAATTTATATATTTATGTATTTATTTTTATATTTTTATTTTTTATTTTTATTCTTATATTTTTATTTTATACTTATTTTATACTTATATTAATATATAAATAGAAAATATAATGATATTAGAATAATATTATTACTATTACTATTATTATTGCTAAACATATTAAATATCTTTTTTTTTTTTTTTTTTTTTTTTTTTTTTTTTTTTTTTTTCAATACATATACCTATAATTTAAATATATATATAAATTTTTTTATTTTTAAAAATCCTTTTTTTTTTTTTATTTATTATACATATACATTAAAAAAAAAAAAAAAAAAAAAAAAAAAAAAAAAAGAATGAAAGAATTATTTAAAATGATGGATAAATTTTTATTTAACAATAATAACACTATTATAACCATTACCACTTTTGAATATTTATTTTATGTTAGAAAAAGGTTATTATATATACAATGCACAACATACATAGGAATATTTCTTTTTTTTTTTTTTTTTTTTTTTAAGAATACATACACTTAATAAATATTCAATTTATTAAAATGAATACTTCATTTTATTGTTTAAACTTTTTTCATATCTCTTTTTTTTTTTTTTTTTTTTTTTTTTTTTTTTTTTTTTAATTTATTTTATATATATATATAAAGAAAAAAGAAGATATTTAAAATGATGGATAGATTTTTATTTAATATTATCATTTTTTGAATAATTATGTTAAAAAAAAGGTATCATATATATATGTATTTTTTTTTTTTTTTTTTTTTTTTTTTTTTTTTTTTTTTTTTTTTTTTTTTAAAAAATAAAATATGTTTAAAGATTAATTATATATACATAGATTAATTATATATACATGTATATAGTTTTTTTTTTTTTTTTTTTTTTTTTTTTTTTTTTTTTTTTTTTTATATTAAATATAATTATAAAAATAAAAAAAAAAAAAAAATAGATATAATTATAAAATATATAGAAATTAAGAGTATTAAATAAACTATATAGAATAATTAAATTAAGTTCAATGGTATCAAGAATAATATAAAATATGATTTGCTTTTTTTTTTTTTTTTTTTTTTTTTTTTTGGTATAATTAAAAGTAAAAAAAGAAAAAAAAAAAAGATTGAATTAGTATATATATATATGCATATTACTATTACTATAATAATAATAATAATAATAATAATAATAATAATAATAACAATATAAAATGAAGATTTAAATATAAATTATTAATAATTATTAATTACTATTATAAATATTATTAAATAAAGTTTATTCTTTAAAAAAAAAAAAAGAAAGAAAAAAAGAAATTGTTATTATAATAATAATAATATTATTAACAATAAAACTGAAAATAAAATATAAATAAATAGATTTTTTTTTTCTATTTTTCATTTATATATTTCATATATTATTATTATTATTATTATTATTATTATTATATTATTATTATTATTATTTCTATTTCTATACTATTATTTATTATTATCATTTATTATCATGTGTATTATTAACACTAATTCTTCTCCTAATAGTGCCAGCACTAGGTTGTTTTGAAGAGAAAACTGTATTACTTTGTTGATGACGATTTTCATACGTTCTTAAAGTTTTAATTCTATCATCAGCATGTTTTTTCATTTCTATTGCCATGGGATAAACTTCACTATCTTCTTGATTATACATTATACTATTTGTACACATCAACATCACATCTCTGTGGAATTCAATAGTACTTTTAATTACCTTTAAATATTATTTATTAATTTTATTTTTATTATTTTTATTATTATTTTTATTTATATATTTATATATTTTATTTATATATTTATATATTTTATTTATATATTTATATATTTATTTTATTTTTTATTTTTTTTTTTTTATTAAAAAAATATATATTTAAAATTAGTAATTTGATTATTTTTATTTTTTTTTTTATTTTTATTTTTTTTTTTATTTTTATTTTATTTTTTTTTATTTTTATTTTTTATTTATTTTTATTTTATTTTATTATTTTAATTATTATTAAGGTATTTTATTTATTAATTTATAAAAACAATAGTTACCCCATCTTTAACTCTTTGCTTAATGCTATTAAGATCCATGGGTTTTTTAATTATTTCATAATAATCTGGAGCATCTTCTTCTTTAACAGGATTTAAGAATACAGGACCATATCTATGATTAGCTATATCATTCCAAATCATAAAGATATTCTTTCTCCAACTTTTTAATTTGTCATGTTCTAATTTACTTTGAGTAGATATTTCATTACTATGACTTTTTTTATTTGAATGATTTGTACTTGATTCTATTTAATAAATATAATATAAATTATTTAAAAAAAAAAAAAAAATTTAATATATATATACACATTTATTAAATTTAATTTTATTATCATCATCATTATTATAATTAATTTTAATAAAATATATTATTTATTTATTTCTATTCTATTCTATTCTATTCTATTTTTATTTTTATTATTTTAATTTTTATTATTTTAATTTTTATTATTTTAATTTTTATTTTTATTTTCATTTTTTTTTTTTTATTCTTTTTTTTTATTTTTTTTTTTGGTACTTTATTTAAATTTTTAAATATAACAACTTACCATTATCATTTCTTTTTCTTTTAAGGTTAACTATAATAAATATAAAAATTTTGTCAGGTAAAAAAAAAAAAAAAAAAAAAAAAAAAAATTAATATATATTTATTTAAATTTTTTATTATAAAAATATTGATAAATATATATATATATATATAATATTATTATGGTTACTTGAAGTAGAATTAGAAGAAAAGGAGGATTCGGATATTTCTGGATCTCGAATTGATGATCTTTTGGATCTTGAAGTATGTGGTTCTTCATGAATTTTCTTCTTTTCTTGTGAAGTAGTTTTAACTTCTTCATTTATATTTTTCTTAACTTTCTTTTTCTCTTCTTCTTTTGTTTCAATAGTTTCTTCTAAATGTTTATGTTTTCTTGATGATCTTAACACTCTCGATTCAATTTCGGGAACTTCTTTTTCGTTTTCTTTTTCGTTTTCTATCTTTTTTTCTTTTTCTATCTTTTTTTCTTTTTCTTTTTCTTTTTCTTTTTTGTTTTCTTTTTCTTTTTCTTTCTCTATTTCTTGTTCTTTTTCTATCTCTTGTTCTTTCTTTATCTCTTGTTCTTTTTCTATCTCTTGTTCTTTCTCTATCTCTTTTTCTTTTCTTTTTCTTTCCTTTTCCTCTTCCTTTTCCTCCTCTTCTTCTTCCTTTTCTTTTTCATTTCCTTCTTCTTTTTTTATTTCTTTTAGCTTCTCTTTTTCGTTTTGTTCATTAACCTTGTTCTTTTCATTATCCTTTGATTTTGATTTTATTATTTCTTTATCATTCTCTTTTTTATCAACAGATTCATCACTTACATAAGTATTAATATCATGTGAATCTTCCTTTTCACTATTATCTTTTAATTCTTCGTAACTCTGAAAACTAATAGCAGAACTACTTAAAAGACTACTACTTGAAATTTCATTATTGAAGTCATCTTCTTTTTTAATTGGAATGAAGGCTTCTTCATCCTTAGAATTTGATTCTAACTTAATCTTCTTTTTTGGTTGATCTTCATAATTAAATAGGGATTTTAATTGACGTCCAGATATATTTGTTGAGGATGACGTTGACGTTGTATTGGATCTGTCTCTTTCTTCAATAGATGATGAAGTTTTAGTAGTAGATAGTTTATGTTTAAGATGTAATTTTAGTGTCTTTTTTTGTTCAGTCATTGGCATTCTATCATCAGTGACACTATCATGTTTTTTATCTCTTCTTAATATAGTATCCTTTTCAAATTTAATTCTTTTATAATTTAAGGAATTTAATTCGTCTTCTGCGCTTTCAACATATCCTAAAATTCTTTTCTTTCTATTTATTGGTAAGTTCTTATTAATAATTAAATCATTACTTGAACTTGAACTTGAACTTGAACTTGAACTTGAACTAGAACTAGAACTAGAACTAGAATTAGAATTAGAATTAGAATTATCATATTTTTGTTGTTCCTTTTTATTTTTATTCGATAAATTGTTATTCTTTAGCATTTTCTTTAAATTAATAAGAGGTTCTTCCTCATCATCAGATTCATTTTTAGTATCATTATTTTCCTTATCTTCTTCTTTTTCATCATTACGATCATCATCTACTTTATTTTCTTTTTTTGCTTCCTTACCATCATTATCATCATCGCCATCATCATTGCCACCATCTGCTTCATCTCCTATTTTTTCTTTTGTTTTTTTATCATTATTACCATTTTCTTTTTCTTCTTCAATTTCTTTTTTATTTGTCAATATTTCCTTCTTTTTTTTCTCTTTTTCCTCTACCTTAATTTCAGCTTTCTTTTCTTTAATTTTTACATCATCTTCATTTTTATTTTTAGCTGTATTATTATTCTCTGTTTTTACTTCCTCTTTAATTTCTTTCTTTATTTTATCCTCCTCTTCTATTTCCTTCTTTTCCTCCTTTTCTATCATCACCATTTCTTTTTCTCCTTTTTTACCAAGATCTTTTTCACTAACTACTACTTCATTTTTTTTGGTCTTCATAATCTTTTTTATTTCAATAAATTTCTCTTTTTGGTCTTCTTGAACTTCATTTTCATTTTCATTTTCATTTTCATTTTCATCTTTATTATCATTTTCATTTTCATTATCGTTTTTATTTTCATTTTTATTTTCATTTTCATTGTTCACATTACTTTTTTCTTTAGTGAATACCTCAGATTTTATTTCTTTTTCATTTTTTACATTTTCCTTTATATTATTTTCTTCATTATCATTTGGTTTATCGCTTGATTCTTTTTCATTATCTTCATCTGAATTTATATCCCTTTCTTCATTTTCAATTTCATTTACATTTGTATTGTTGTTATTAATTTCATTTGCTTTACTACGCCTTTTAACCCTCCTTCTCAACCGATTGTTTTCATTTTGTTTTTCTGTATCCTCTTCTTTAATATTTAAATTTTTTCTTATATTTTTTTCCTCATGAATATTTTTGATTAAATTCTCTTTTTCATCTTTACTTATTTTATTCTCTTTTTCATTATTCTCTTCTTTATTATCAAATAATTCTTTTTCAATATTATTATTATTATTATTATTACTATTACTATTACTATTATTATTATTATTATTATGTTTATTCTTTTTCTTATTTAAAACTTCTATTTCCATTTCACTTTCATCAATTTCTTCTTCTTCTTCTTTACTCATTTTTTCATTTAAAGATTTATTATCTTTATGATTAAGATGATTTTTACTTATTTTTTCAGCTTTATTTTTATTAGTACCAACTTCCATATTATTTTCTTCATTAGTTTTTACTGTTTCATCATCATCTTCTTTTTTATTCTCATTTTTATTTTCAATATGACGATTATTTTCTTCTTTTGATGAATTATTTTTTTTGGATTTTATTTCACTTTTTATGGTGGTTTTTTCTTTCCCTATAATACCTTGATTATTACCTTTGATAGCGTTTAAAATTTCTTCATCCTTCAATTCCTTAGTTAATTCTTCATTATGATTTTCTTGATTTAATTCTTTTAAAATGATATCGGCTTTTTCAGTTTTTAAGTTACTTTTTTCTTCATCAGATTTTTTTACTATTTCCTTTTTTATCATATTTGAATTTTCTTTTTCATTATCCTGTTTTATAAGGTCTTCTTCTTTTTCTTTTTTAGAAATACTTTCATCTTCAGTCTTAAATTGATCATTCTCTTGATCTATAATAACCTTAGTATCCTTAGTTTCTTGTACTAATGTTTTTTCTTTTTTAATATTGATAATTCTATTTTTATCTTCTTCATTTTTATTTTCATTCTTAGTAATAATTGCAATTTTATCTTTAGCATTCTCAGTTCTATTTTCGCCTTCTTCAGCTATTGATTTATCTTCAGTACCATTATCTCCAGTTCTTTTTTCTTCTTTAACAACTATTTTATCATCGTTCTCATTGACACTATATTGTTGTTTTTCGTTAACTTTTTCATTTGCTGAACCTTTTTCTTTAATATCATCTTTATTCAAACCAACCTTATTTTTTTCTATTGTTACTTTCTCATATTTATTTTTCTGAATACTTTTATCATTCTTTTCTTCGAAATTTATATCTTTTTTATGATCTTTAACTTTACTTGGTTCTTCTGATTTTTCATTGATTTTTTTATTGATATCTTTTATACTATTATCATCATTTTTATTTATAGATAATTTTTCATTTTTAATTTTCTCTTCTAATTCAAGGTTATTATTTAGCCTTTCTTTTTTATTCATTTCACCGTCTTTTACTTTTTCTATTTTTTTATTTATAACTTTATCAATACTTGTATTTAAATTTATTTTCGTTGTATTACCATTATTTCTTTTAATATCTTCTTTCATTTTATTATTATTGTCCTTTTGATCTTCTTTTATTTCATTGTTGTTGTTTTTCTTTAGATCTTTTTTCTCTATACCATCATTCGTTTTTAATCTGTTATTTCTATCCGTAGGTGTTTCAGAAATTTTTTCCTCTTGATCTTGATAAGAGTTATCCTTTTTATAATTGATTGCATTTTCTTTTATTTCACTATTATTCGTTGATTCTTTTTTTGTTTCACTTTTTTTTAAATTATATTCTTTTACTTTGTTTTTATTTTTAATATCTCTTTCTATCGATTTTTCGTCTATTTTTTCTTTATTTATATCATCAATTTTCATTTCTTTATCATTTACTGTATCTTCTTCTTTGATTTTACCTTCTATTTTCAATTCATCATCATCATCATCATCATTTATTGTTATTTTATCTTTTTTCATTTCATCTCTCTTATATTTTTTTTCTATTTCAACTTTTTTATGCGATTTTCTTTTTAGTGATAATGATAATGATTTTGATGATTTTCTGGATTTTAAACCTTCCATTTCATTATATTTTATCCTATCCTCTTTACTAATTAAAGTTTCTTCCTTTTCAAATATATCAATATCTTTCATAATAAAACTTTTATCATTATTTATACTTATTTCTATATTTTTATTAAATTTATTTATTTCATTTTCTTTACTTTTAACTTTAACGTCAGGTATTTTGTTGTTATCTATTATTATATCTTTCATTATATCTTCCTTTTTATTATTTTCTTCTTTTTTATTTTCAATATTTTGCTTTTCTTTAACTTTTCTTTCAATTATTGAATCATTTTGATCTTCATTTGTTTTTTCAATAGTTGGTTTAAATTGATTTTTACTTTTTTTATTTTTAATTGAATTAGATTTATTATCATCAAAAGTTACCTCCTCTTCTTGATGATTATTCTTTTCATTGTTTATTATAAAATTTTCATTTTTAACATTTTCTTTATTATTTTCCTCTGCTATATCTTTTTTATTAATTTTTATATTAATTTCTTTTTCATTATTTATTTCATCTTTTTTCACTTTAATTTCTTCATTTTCTTTTATTTCACCGCTTATATAATTCTTTTGACTATTTGGCTCAACGTTCTTTATTTCATCATTCTTATTAGTATTATTTTTAATTTCATTACTATCTATATCTATATCTACATTCTTATTATTTTTTGAACGCATTATATTATCATCTAAATTATTACTTTTTTTTGTAATAAATGCTGTTTTGATCTTAAAATCTTCTTTCTTAAACTTATCACTCCCAATATCTTTTTCAAAATCATTTTCCGAATTCTCGATATCGATAATAATATCATCTTCATCTTCATCATCATTTATTATCTTTCCTGAATTATTTATATTATCGTTTTTATATATTTTACTTGAATTTTCATTATTATAATTATTATTTATTTCAACTTTATCAATAACTTTATTTTCTTTTATATCACTATTAATACCTTTTGATTCATGATTATCTAATTATATAATTATAATAATAATAATAATAATAATAATAATAATAATAATAATAATAATAATAATAATAATAATAATAATAATAATAATAATAATAATAATAATAATAATAATAATAATAATAATAATAATAATAATAATAATAATAATAATAATAATAATAATAATAATAATAATAATAATAATAATAATAATAATAATAATAATAATAATAATAATAATAATAATAATAATAATAATAATAATAATATAAGTTTATATTTTAATATTCAAATAAAATAATAATTTTCGAAGTTAAAATATTTTAAAATCATTAGTATTTTTAATTAGTTATAACATAAAATATATATTTTACTTACCTTTTGTATTATTTTCAATTATTTTTTTTTCATTTATTGTTAATATATTTTTTTTATTCTCATTCTGAAGATTATTTTCTTTTATTTTATCATTATTTTGGTTTGACACTATTTTTACTATATTTCTTTGATTTTGTTCATTTATATTATCTTGATTATTTGCATCGACAAATATATCAATTTTATCTTCCACAATAGTATTCATTTTTTTAGATATTATAAACGATTCATTTTTATTAATAGTTTGACTATTTTCTTTTTTTTCCTTTTGTTTTTCACTTTTAATTATCATTTTTTTGTCGCTATATTTATTTATCAATTCTTTTTTTTTATTTAGCATTTTTTTATTATCGGAATTAATATCTATATGAAACATTAATTCATTTTTAGTTTGTAATGTTGATACAGAAGAAATGATTTCTTCATTATTATTTATTGATGACTTTTCCTCTTTATTACTTAAAGAAATTTGTGAATTGATATTTTTATATTCTAAATCAGTACTACCATCACTTTTATCATCGACTTCAGTAACAATTTTATTACTTTCATTATCATCATTAATTTTTGACATTACTGTTATTGGACCTTCGAGTTCTTTTCCATTTAAATCTTTTATAAACGATTCATTATTTTCTATATGCGTCTTTTTATTTTCCAAGTTTAAATTATCAATAGATATATCATCATTTTTATTTGCTAATACTGTTGAATTTAAATTTTCTCGTTCTTTTTTGACATTAGCTCCTAATTTCTCTATTTTATCTAATTTTTTATTTTGAGAAATTATTTCTTCATTAAGTTTTTTATTAGATTTTTTATACTTATTCATTTCTGAGTTAGTTTTATTACTATTAATGTTTTTTGAACTCTTTTTTTTTTCATTCTTTCTAATATCCAATTCATTTCCTTTTTTTTCTGAAATATTTTTATTGTCCACTTTTTCACTGTCTATTAATTTTTTATACAATGAATTGAATTCTTTTGATGATTTAGATTGATTTATTTCATTTATTTCTTTTAATAATCTATTATCCCATTTTCCTTCTTTAATTTCATGAATTTCTTTTTTCAATTTTCTAAAGAACAATATTTAATTATTGTTAACAAAATTAAACGTAATAATAAATAATAATAAAAATAATAATATTATTATTAGTATTAATAATAGTGATAATAATAATAATACTAATTATAATTATAATTATAATTATAATAATTAATCCTCACAAGAAATTTTTTCTATTTAATTCTAATTCATCCTGTAACTGCCTTGAACGTTTTTGCAATAATTTAGTAATTAATTGTTTTACTTTTGGAATAATTGCTCTTTAAATATTTTTTTATATATAGTAAGACAATTATTAATTTAACATATAAATACTTGTAATAACTTTCATTATTATTATTACTACTACTATTAATAAAATTTATATTTTTATTAAAAAAAAAAAAAAAAAAAATACATTTTTTCTTCAGATTTTATATATTCATTAAGTAATGAATTAAATTTATTTTGACAATTTGCCTGTGAAAATATATCATTTCCGTCTCTTGGTTCAAGAGTTTTAGTTAAAATTTTTGAAATATCTTTCCAGTGATCTTCACCAAATTTTAAAAAAGCTTGAGCTAAAACTATACATTCATAAGTTGACCATTTGTATTCATTTGAAGAAGTTGAACTAGTCATCATTTCCTTTATTAAATTTCAATATATTTATAATTTTATTTATAATAAATATTATAGTAAAACGGTATGAAATTATTGGAAATATATATATATATATATATATACATATATATATAAAATATATATATATTTTGTTGTATCTATTCCTTACAAGCAATAATTTATTTTTTACTTGTAAATAATGAATTTAATAATTTAATTCATAAAACAAATTAAGATGGGTTTTATATGTATGATTTTATATATTCTTAAGGAATAAAAAAAAATAATAATTAAAAAATAATAAATAATTGATATATCAAATTACCAATATTACAAATAGTTTTATTAAATTTATTTGTTAAAAGTTTATTTCAATAATATCAAAAAAAAAAAAAAAAAAAAAAAAAAAAAGAGAGAGAGATTTCAAAATTTTACAAATATTTTTAACAATAATTGAATATTATATTTCTTTTTAAATTTCAATTTAAATCCCTGTTTTTACTATATTTTTTTTTAATTTATTTTAATTTTTTTAAATTCATTTATGTATTTAGGAAAATGAAGTTGAATAATTAAAACATTATAAAATACATATCAAAATGTTTATGTGGTATATAATTAAAATAAAAATTAAAACAATGCCTGTGCAAGCTTTATTATAATATAATTGATTTAATTTAAAAATAATATATAATAATATTAAATAAAATGTAATTAAATATTTTTATAATTAAAATAATACTTTTTCTTTATTTTAAATTTTAAATATAGTTGATAAATAATTATATATAATTATATTAAAAACATTTAGAACATTAAAACATTTTCTTATTAAAAATCCTTTTTTTTTTTTTTTTTTTTTTAAAATAAAAAAAAATTAAAAATTATTTACAATAAAGATGATTGTACATATCAGTAAAATTGACATCAAAATAAATTTAAATTTATTTCAATAATAAATTAAAAAGTATATTAAAAATTAAATATTAAAAATCATAAAAATTAAATACAACCAAATATATATAATATTTATTTTTTTCACTCTTGTCTATTTTATTCATTTAATTTTCTGTATATTAATATGTAAAGATTTTAAATATATATAAAATTATTTAATATTATATATATTTAATTTATATGTTACAATATATTATCTATATTAAATTATTTTAAATATTATAAAATTCATTATTTAATTAACATTGATTAAAAAAAATTAAGTGAAGTCTTTAATTAATAACTTACAAAAAAAAAAAAAGTACGGTTATAAATTGTATTGTAAAACGGAATAATAACGCTCTAAATTTAGAATTATATTTATTATAATTAAAAATTAAAATAACTGTAATAATAATAAAAAAATAATAATAATAATTAAAATAAAATTTCTAATTTTTTTATTGTACTATTTGAATTTCATATTGACCTATTTATTAGATGTTTATTACAAATAATAATATATAGTATTAAAATTATTTTAAATGTAAAAATAAAATTAATTATGTTTATAAAGTTTTTAATTAGTCATACCGGAGTTGAAAAAATTTAATTATTTACTTTTTTAATAATTTATTTTACTTATTTTTTATTTATTTTTAACTTTTTTTTTTTTTTTTATTTAATTTAATTATGCATTAAATAATTATATATATCTATTTTAATTATTGTTTCACTTTAAAATTAAAAAATATATATATATTTAATGCTTTTATAATATGAATTAAGAAAATTTTTTTTCCTTTTCTAATTTCAAATGTACATTTAATGCATTTTAAAAGAAATTTGGAATTCCAAAGCCATTTTCACCAGCATATTTTACATATAAAAATCCCTATATTATTTAAAAGAGATTTAATTATTTTAATTTTTATTTATGGTAATAAATTTAAATTTTAATTATTACATCTTCATCTTTATGTTCATCATATATTAAACTCATTTGTGCAGCTGTAGGTGGTAATGTTCCATTTATAAAAATATAAATAGCTTTATCTGAATTTAATTCTATTCTTTTCCTTAAATTAGAATTTAAAGATATAATATTAATAAATATGAATAATATAAAGAAAAAAAAATATTATTAATTAGTTTTACCTTATTACGTATACGAATTGACCTTTATGTTAGAATTGTCAAGATTAATATTTTTGTCAAATATTAAATAATTTATTTTATATAATATTAATAATAATTCTATTTTATTTTTTAATACCAATATTCAATTCTGAAGGAACCTAGTATTTCATTTTTTTTAATTGTTTTTTTTTTTTTTTTTTTTTTTATAATTTTTTTTTTATCAATAATATTAAAATCAAATTTCTTTTTTTTGTTTACATTAAATATATATATTTATTTTATTTTTTATCAATGTATATAGAATTACAATTTTTTTTAAAAATAAATAAATAAATAAAATAAAAAAAGCAAAATAAAATTAAAAGAAAAATACCAAAAATCTAACTTTATCAATATCAGCAATATCGCTTTTTTCACTTTTCTCTACAATACTATATTTAATTTATATTTACGAATATTGAATATTATTTATCATATTTATTTATTATAATATTCATATATATATATATATATATTTAAATATCAAAAAGAGTATTAATTTATAATGATATACCATGGAATTCTATCTGGATATTTTTTCTTTAATATATATATTATATTACAAATTAATCAACTTAAATAATAGATATTTTTATATCAAATATGTTAAAATTATTTATATAAATTATTACTCTCATTTTTTCAGATTCTTTCTTTCTTTCTTCTATTATATATATTTTAAAATTATTGAATATATAATAATTATTTTATAAAAAATATTATTTACGATTATATTATACCAAATGAATGTTCTTCCTTAAATTTTGACATTATAAATTATAATTGTAGTGAAATTGATTTATAAAAAAAAATAATAGTTTAGTTTAAATATTGAAAACTTTTTTATTCTACTTTATATTTTATATAACTTAAAACACAAAAAAAATAAAAAAAATAAAAAAAAAAAAAATAAAAAAATAAAAAAATAAAAAAAAAATAGAAAAAAAAAAAAATAAAATAAAATAAAATAAAAAATTTTATGTCTATAATAATATTTTTAAAAAGCAATAAATCCGAGCTTAAATTTTAAAAATATTCAACTTTGTAATTAAACTCTCAAAACTCCAGTTTTTTAATTAAAAATTATGGAATTAAAAATTATTTATTAAAAACTAATAAGCAAATATAATGTAATTATAAATTATGAAAAATTAAATTATTAATTTATTTTCCAAAAGAATATAGATTTTAAATTTTTTTAATTAAAACTTATTTTATAATTATTTATTATTTATTATTTAATTATTTAATTACTTATTTACTTAATATTAATTATTTATTATTTATTATTTATTATTATTTAATATTTATTTATTCATTTATTTATTACTTAATATTAATTATTTATTATTTATTATTTATTATTTATTATTTATTATTTATTATTTATTATTTATTGTTTATTATTTATTATTTATTATTTATTATTTATTATTTATTATTTATTATTTATTATTTATTATTTATTATTTATTATTTATTATTTATTATTTATTATTTATTATGTATTATTATTTATTTATTATTTATTATATATTATTTATTATTTATTATTTATTATTTATTATTTATTATTTATTATTTAATCATTTATTATTTATTATTTATTATTTATTATTTATTATTTATTATTTATTATTTATTATTTATTATTTATTATTTATTATTTATTATTTATTATTTATTATTTATTATTTATTATTTATTATTTATTATTTATTATTTATTATTTATTATTTATTATTTATTATTTAATCATTTATTATTTATTATTTATTATTTAATCATTTATTATTTATTATTTATTATTTATTATTTATTATTTATTATTTATTATTTGTAATTTTTCACTTTTTATAATAAAAATTGGCAAAAATAATTTATTTGTATAATATAAAGTTTTAACTTTTTTTTATATATTCTAAAAGATAATTTTATTAAAAATTAACTTTATTACTCATTTCACTGTATTAAGGGTAATTTTATATTTTTTGTTCAATTTTGTTTTATCCAATTTAGTCCTTTTTTTAATATTTAAATATTACATCTAATAATGCAATATGTATATACATTATATACTGTAATATATGTTATTAAATACATTCAAATAAAATTTAATGAATTAATATATTATATATATATATATATTATTTATATATTTCAATATATAAGTGAATGTATCTATTATTTATTTATATGAACAAAACATTAATTTAATATATTAAAATAATGTAAATAGAAAAAATAGAATTTCTAATTTTGTTAAATATAAAATAATTAAAATTAATCATAAAATACTTTTTTTTTTTTTCTTTAAAAAAAAAAAAAAAAACCTTTGAAAATAATTAGATTATGAGAATATATTATTATATATTTTACAATAATTAAATAAAACAATTTATTAATTGAAATAACAATTCGAGATATATTTATTTAAAATCATTTTAAAGAAATTATTTTATAGCATTTTCATATATTATATTTATAATTTATTATTTATATTAAACTTACATACATATTTATATTAGCTTATCTATAAATCAAAACTTCGAAATATTGTAAGAATTTTTGTTATATTATTATTATTATTATTATTATTATTATTGTTTTATTGTATTGTTTTTTTTTTTTTTTTTTTTTTTTTTTTTTTTTTTTTTTTTATATTTTATATTTTATTTTATTTTATTTTAGTTTTGTGTTTATTTTTTTTTTTTCTTACTTTAAATATATATATATATATAATAAATTAATATTTTTAAATTTTAAAATCTTTTATATTTGTATAGAAATTTATGTAGAATGTTAAATAAAAATATTAATTATAATTAAAAAGCTATTTTATTAATATAATTGTAAAAATAAGAGATCAAAAAAATAATAGTAATAAAAAAGAATAATTATACTATTTTTTTATTAAAATTGACAAATAATATTAATATTCTATTTTTAAGTTAATTTATAATATTATTTAATAATAATAATAATAATAAGTAAATAATATTTTTAAAAAAAAAATAAATTAAGAATATGTATAATATCAAAGATATATCAATTTAATATTTCAAAGTTTAAATTAAATTATTATTGAATTTTTAATAATATATAAAGATATTCTTAAGATAGAATTTTTTATTTTAATATATTATTTATTTATATAATAAAACTGAAATTTATAATTTTAATTGTATTTTTTTTATAATATTTTAAACGTAAAAATTTAGAAGTACAAAATGGCCGATCTTATGAATAACTCAAACGCTATGGATATAGACATCATCGCTGGACAAAATCAAAATATAAATGATTATATGATTGCTCTCTTAACCCAACAGCAAGAATTAGAATTAAGTGGCATGAATCCTCAATACATTTCTAATCTTGAAAAGAAATTACGTGAATATCAACAAAATAATGGAACAGAAAATGATGAGGAAATAGCTAGATTATTACAAGAAAATTTTATTAAAGAGCAAGAAATGATTAATGCTTTAGGAGGAAATGATCAAAATTTAGGAATGATTCCAAAAAGTAATTCAAATAAAGTGGATGTTAATCTTATAAACTATCATAACTCCGAACTTCAAAGACAATACCGTCAGAGACATAATAAAGAAAAGCTTTCTCATGAATATTTTAGAAGTAAACTTAATTCTAATGAAGCTCTTCCTATCAAAAAGCAAGTAAGAGATTTTTATATTGATTTTGAACAGAAATCTAAAAATGTATTCCAAAGTCCTGAAGAACAATGCCAATATTTAAGATATTTTCTATTTGTAATTAGAACACTGAAATAATAATAATTTATAAGTTTTTATTTAATATAATCAATATAGTAAATTATTTTTATTATAATAATATAATAGAATTTATCAAAAGAATTAATTGAAAATCCATTATGGGCAAATAGTGATAAAGAAGAACAAGGTATTTTTAAATTATATATTAATTTTTAAAATCTTTAAAATATAAAAAATTTATAAAAAATATTTTTAGTCAATTTATGTGGAACATTAGACTCCTTATTATTTATTAAAACTTAATCATTATTTAAATATTATATAAATAATAATATAATTATAAATAACTAGAAAATGCAATTATTGAAATGGAAAAACTAATAACCAAAAAATTATTCGATATGTAAGTATTAAAAATGATTTTTATTCGTATTATAAAATTAGATAAAATTTTTAATAATTAATATTTCAAATGTATATATATGAATAATATAGTACTTATGGTCCTTCAGAAGACATAGCAAAAGATACATTATTATCCCATAAGATTCAAATGCATTCATGGGTTGAACCAAGACATTTTGATTTATCGGATTTCGATTATCATATATTTGAGAAAGCTGGAAACGGTATAAAAATTTTATTAAACAATAAATAGAGTGGTAATAATTGACATATTAAATATAATTATTAAAATATATATTATTTTAAAATAGAACTTCAAAAAATGAATCTTTATAAATTTTATATTGATAAAATGATTTGTATTGTTAATTGCATCAAATTAATTGAAGGTATTAATTATATAAACGATATTAATTTATAGCCTATAATTAATTATATTTAAAATAAAGTTATATATTTATAAATTACTAAAACAAAACAATCTACATATTAATATATTCAAATATAGATGCATATCGCAAAAATGTAACCAATAAAGATAGTGTTTCTAATGATGAAATTTTATCTTTATTAATATTTGTCATATTAAAAACTAATCCGAAAAAATTAATTTCAAATATTTTGTTAGTAATCAATTTAATAATTATTATTCTAATAGCAAAAAAATAATTAAAAAAAATTATATATATATATATAATTAGTTATTTAATTTAATTTATTTACTTTTTTGATATATCTATATATAGATATATTGTAAGATATGCAAATCCAAGCTTTTTCTCTATTGGTATTTATGAATATGCATTAACTAGTATATGGAGTTCTGTTACATTTATTGAAAGTATATCTCAAACTTCATTAACTATTGATTCAGAAGAATATGATGCGTTAGTAATCTATATTTATTTTGTTAATATTTTAAATCTTCCTTTATAATTATAAAATATTTTTAAAATAAATAAGAATAAATATACTAAATAAGAAATCAAAATATTAATATTTTTATATATTAAAATTAGGAAAATTATTGAAATGACAGAGATTACAAAAGAATTAATGGATGAATCTAATATTGACCCTAATTTAGTCAAAGCTAGTAATTCTAACAATGGTGGTATTTTCGAATCAGTTATGGGATTATTTCAATCGATAATTGGTAATGAAAATTCTTATAATGATGGTGATATTCCATACCAAGGAATATTTGGACATCTTGATAGTGGTAAATTATTAAATTAAATATATATATATTACTATTATTATTATTATTATTATTATTTAGTTTGTAAATTTATATGAATATTATATTAATTTTTTTTTTTTTTTTTTTTTTTAAATAAAAAACAATCACTTATAAAATTATATAGTTAGATCATCTCTTAGTGGAAATTCAATTACAATAAATGAATACAGAAAAGAATTAAGAGAGAAAAGTATTAATAGTATGAATGAACCATTCACAACACCATTTGATGATTCAGTTTTATCTGAAAAGGAACAAACAAAATTATTCGAAGTTGATAAAGAATTAAAGGCTTCATTAAGTATTAATTCAAACAAAGAATAATAAATATAAAATAATTTCAACTTATAAAATTAATTAATTATTATCACATATTTAAGCACATAATTATCATAAATATTATTTTTTTAAAAAAAATATATATATATAAATATAAATATATAAATATATAAATATTAAGTAAATTATCATTAAATATAATATATAATCATAATTTAATATCATATTTATAAAAAATATAAATTAAAACAAACAAAAACGAAAAACATTAAACAAAAAACAAAATTAAAAAAATAAAAAAATAAAAAAAATAAAAAAAATAAAAAAAAAATAATCATTAATAAATAAAAATACAAAGAAATTAACAAAAATAAACAAAATAAAATAATATATATATATATACAAAATCATATTATAAGTAAATATCAAAAATAAACAAACAACAAAAAATAAAAATAAAAATGAAAATGAAATACAATAAAAATTAAAAATAACTTAATAATATTAAAAATAACAATTATTATAAAAAAATAATATAAATATATAATATAATAAAAATAAAATATTTTATTAGAATTTAATTTATCATATATATTAATTATAGAATATTAAAAAAATATATAATCTAGTATTTTTATATTTTTATTTTTATTTTTAGTATATTTTGTAATATTAATATAAAGATGATAGAAATATTAGAATTAAAAAAATATATATATATATTTTATTCATATTACAAATATATCAAAATTAATAATATATCTTCAATTAAATATTAATGTTCCAAATTGTAATTTCTTATTTAAAAATTCATTTTTATTAAATTATTATAAATATATTATAAAATAAATAAATAAATAAAAATATTATTAAAATTTGATTTGAAATAGTAATATTTTTATTTTAAATCAAAATTTAACATAATATCAATACTTTAATATTCATTATTATTTAAACTATATTTTATTTAGCAAAAAAATGGATGTATTAAATAAAGTATATTTAATATATAATGAAATATAAATAAAATAAAATAAAATATAAAAAAATAAAATAAGATAAAATAAGACAAAAGATAAAAAATAAAAAATAAATATTAAATATTAAATATTTAAAATTAAATATTTAAATATTAAATTAAATTAAATTAAATAAATAAAAATATATATAAATAAAAGTAAAATTTTAAATAAATTTTCAATTTTTATCATTAAAATTTATTATTAATATTTTAATTTTATTTAACTATTATAATTCATTCATTCAATTTGTTAATGAAATTTTTATTATAATTTATTCAATTTTTATTTCCCTAATTGTTCATGAGAAATCTATGAACATTCCTAATGATAAAGAGGAAGGTTTTAATGATGATATTAATTAATTTTTACGAACACTATGTATCCTTCTGGGAGGGAATGCAGTATATGAAATATTAAAAAGGATCAGTTCCTGGGAAAGAAAATGTTTTATTTATAATATCTTTCAATCACCTTCAAAAGCGTCTTTTTTCCTGATTTCATATTTTATGAGTCTTACAGAATAAACCATAAAGTAAAAAAAAAAAAAAAAAAAAAAAAAAAAAAGAAAATTCTGATACAGATTCAAATAATTATTTTAATCCATATGGAGTTATTATCGATAAATGTGAAGAGTTAAAAGACCATTTCATCCTCGAAAATTCATAATTTAATTTTTTTAATATTAATGTAAAGTTTATTCCTCGTCTAAAATAAAAAAAAGTAAAAACAAAAATATTATTTTTAATACAAAAATATAGATATAATAATATTATAATAATTCATCAAAAAAAAAAAAAAAAAAAAAAAAAATTATCTAATGAATCAACAGAATTTTCTTTTTGGTTTGAGTTAGAATTTTTTAGATATTACATTATATTTTCATTATAATATTTATCCTTTTATCCTTTTATTTTTATTTTTATTTTTTTTATTTTTTTTTTAATTTAAAGACTAAAATATAAAGATATCTCCTATATGAATTTCCCAATTCTCATTAGGTGGTGTAACCTTTACTATAGACCAAAAATATAATTAAGATTTTAGGGTTTTAGTTGGAAGATTAAATACAATATGAATAGAATTTCTTTATCAAAGATGCTTCTTTTATGTATATATATATAAATTTAATGTTAATAGTAGAAATATATGTATAAATAAGCTTAAATATTCCTGATACCTTATTTTAACTTTAAATAAATATATATATATTAGGATATAAAATTTTAAAAACTTTAAAATATTAAAAAATAAAATCATATTTATTAATTATAAAAACAAAACAAAAACAATATTTTCATGTTCAAATAGAGATGTAATTGACTTAATTTTATATATATATATATATATTTAATGTTTTTTCTCTTTTCTTTCTTTTTTTTTTTTTTTTTTTTTTTTTTTTTATCATTTGTTATTTTTTTAATAAATAAAAATATATAAAATTTTTTTATTTATTGTTTTTTTTTTTTATGAATCTTTTTCTTTGGATAGTTGATAACATTCATTGAATATTTTAAAATTCTAAAAAATTCAAATAGAAACCGTTAAGAATCTTCTGTTCATAAAAACTGATAATTATTCCATTAAAACAAAATTTTAAAATATAATGGAGTAAAAAATAAAATAAAATAAAATAAAATAATAAATATTAATATTATTAATAATAAATAATAATAATTAACATTAATAATAATAACAACATTAATAATAATAATAATTAATAATAAATAATATTATATAAAAAAATTTTTTTTTTTTTTCATTAATATTATTTATTTATTAATCAAGCTATTTATTTTATATTTATTAGTAAACTATTTAAAAAGTCATATTATAAATAATATAAATAATATAAATAATACTAATTTAATTTATAATAAATATTTAAAAATTAAAATAAATTAAAATGAAATATTACATCATATTTTATTAAATTTAATATTTTTTTAAAAATTTTAATATATTATATAATATACTTGTAATAAATTATCGATAAATCTTTAGAATTAAAAAAATAAAATAAAATAAAATTATTCAAATATCACTTTTTAACAATTCGAAGCTGTTTTTTTTTTTTCTTTTTTTTTGATATATTAATTTATTTTATCAGTATTTTAATTTTAACTTAAATAATTTAAATTATATAATTATTTTATTTTAAATTATTTTTTATTCTTCTTCTTTGTTTCAATAAATTTTAATTTATTTAATTATTATTATTATTTCTTTTAATTAATTTTATTTATTTAATAATAATTTAATATTAAATATATAAAAATATAAAAATAATGGGCGATTCTATGAAAAATAATCAAAATAATATGGATGTAGATAATAATGTTACATCAAATAATAATGAAAATGTAAATGATTATATGATTGCTCTTTTAGCACAACAACAAGAATTAGAATTAAGTGGAAATTCTATGATGAATCCTCAATATATTGCAAATTATGAAAAACAATTCCGTGAATATCAACAGAATAATAATCTTAAAAAAACTGATGGAAGTAATGAAACAGAAAACGATGAAGAAATTGCAAGATTATTACAAGAAAATTATATTCGTGAACAAGAGATGTTTAATACATTAGATAATAAAAATACACAACCGGCATTTATTAAAAAAAATAGATCTAATAATTCTAATACAGTTGATGTCAATCTTATAAATTATCATAATGCCGAGCTTCAAAAGCAATATCATGAAAGACATGTTAAAAATAGACTTTCTCATGAATATTTTAGAGCAAAGCTTAATTCAAATGAAGCAATCCAAATTAAAAAAGAAATTAAAGATTTTTATATTGATTTTGAACAAAAATCAAAAAATGGATTCCAAACCCCTGACCAACAAAGTCAATATTTACGAAACTTTTTAATGGTAATTAATAATTTCATTAATAATTTCATTATTTATATTTAATATTAATAAGTGATAAAAATTAAAAATATATATATATATAAATTTAATCTATTCAATAAATTGTTTATACCTTAAATTTATGTTATTCAAAAATATTATTTATTATTATAAAACAAATATATTTTTTATTTATTTTCTATAATATTCTATATATATTAGAATTTATTAAAAGAATTAATTGAAAATCCATTATGGGCAAATAGTGATAAAGAGGAACAAGGTATTTTTTTTTTTTTTTTATAGTTATATTTTAAATAAATGTTATTTAAAATTTAAAGTAATAATATTTAATATTTAATTATTTATTTATAAACAATTAGAAAATGCCATTGTTGAAATGGAAAAGCTTATCACTAAAAAGTTATTCAATATGTAAGTTATAAAAAAAATATTTCCATTATTTCTACTTTATAATTGTGTATAAATATTATATTAATGAATATCTCATATATAAATATAAATAATATAGTACTTACGGTCCTTCTGAAGATTTAGCAAAAGATACAATATTATCACAAAAAATTCACATGCATTCATGGGTTGAACCAAGACATTTTGATTTACCAGATTTCGATTATCATATATTTGAAAAAGCAGGAAATGGTATACAAACATAAAATAAAAAATAAAAATAAAAAATAAAAATAAAAAATAAAAAATAATAATAATAATAATGATAATAAAATATAAATAAATATATATATATAAATTTTATTAATAATGTTATTATAATTATATATATAATTATTAATTAAAATTTTAACGATTTTTTTTTTTAAAAAAAAAAAAAAAAATTAAATTAAAATATGAAAGAACTTCAAAAAATGAATCTTTATAAATTCTATGTTGACAAGATTATTTGTGTTGTTAATTGTATCAAATTAATCGAAGGTATAAATTTGGTTTAAACTAATAAAATTTATTATTACAATAATAATATAATGTCTAACCCTAATAATATAATGTAAAATTTTAATTTATTATATATGTTAATTATTAATTATTAATATATAAATATGTATTTTACTTTTTTTTTTTTTTATTTATCATTTATGTATAATAGATATCTATCTTAAGAATGTTTCTGATAAAGCAATATCAAATGATGAACTTTTATCTTTATTAATATTTATTATATTAAAAACAAATCCTAAAAAATTAATTACAAATATTATGTTAGTATTATTTTAATAATAAATATATTATAGCATTATAAAATAATGTTTCATGATAAATAGTAATCATTGAAGTTTTTTTATTTTTTTATTAACAGGTATATTGCTAGATACGCCAATCCAAATCTTTTGTCTATTAATATTTATGAATATTCATTAACTACTCTTTGGAGTGCTATAACATTCATTGAAAAGATATCTCAAAACTCATTAACTATTAATTCTGAAGAATACGATGCGTTAGTAATCATCTCTATGTTTATTTAAACTAAATTCAATTCTATATATTTATTAAAATAATTAAATCAATAATATATATATATTATTTTTATAAATACTAGAAAAATTATCGAAATAACCAAAAATGATAAAGATAAAATGGACAGACCTAAATCTTATAGTAGTTCAATTAAATCTAACAGTTCTAATAGATCTAGCGGCTTATTCAGATCAGTTATGGGAATGTTCCAATCTGTTGTGAGTAATGAAAACGATACTAATAATGATAAAGATATTCCTTATCAAGGAATATTCAAGCATCTTGATAGTGGTATAGTTTTTATTTTATTTTATTTTATTTTATTTTATTTTTTACTTTAATATATATATATAAAGTACTATAAAAAAATTATATAATAATATTAATTTAATAAATAATATATCATAATTAAATATAGTTAGTAGTGCCAATAGTTTAAATAGAAATGAATCAGCTTTAAGTAATAGTTCTGTTTTTATTAACGATTACATAAAGGAATTAAAAGAAAAATATTTTAATAATTCAAATGAATCAATAATAGAACCATTTAATGATTCAACTTTAACTGAAGAAGAAAGAAATAAATTAATGGAAATCGATAAAGAATTAAAAACTTCATTAAGTATCAATTCAAATAAAGGAGATGAAAATAAAAATTAACTCAATATCATAAATAGATTTAAAATTTTTAAAAACGAAAAACAAAATTTATATCAATAACTATAGTTCAATAAAAAAAAAAGTTCAGTACATGATTATTTTCAAATATTTTTTACTCAATCATAAAAAATAAGTAAAAAGATATAAATAGAAATAATAATATAGAAAATATATAGTTTTTTTTCTTTTTTATAATCATATCATTTAAATTATTTTGATTAAATAAAGAATAAAAAAAAAATTGAAAAAAAAATAGAATATTAAAAAAAAAAATAAAATATTTAAAATACAATAAAATAATAATAATAATAATAATAATAATAAATAAATAAATAAATAAATAAATAAATAATAAATAAATAAAAAAAAATAAAAAAATAAAAATAAAAATAAAAATAAAAAAGAAAAAAAATAGAACATAAAAAAAAAAAAAAAAAATGAAAAAAAGAAAAAAGAAAAAGAAAAAAGAAAAAATAGAATATAAAAAAAAAAAAAATGAAAAATGAAAAAATAGAACATAAAAATATATATATATATATTAATAGAAAAAATTGAAATAGATAAAAAAGTACATATATATATCAATAAAAAATAATAGAAATTTTAAATAATATAAAAAAATGAAAAATTAAACTTTTTATATGTTTAAATATAATGCTAGCAAAATTATTATCATTATAATTATATTATATTTCAAATATATAGATATATTAAAATATAATATACTAATAATGTACTATATAATATGTAAGATAAAAAAAAAAAAAAAAAAAAAAAAAAGAATTATAATATTTTTGTTTTACCTTTATCTCATATTATATATTTTTATTAAATAGTAAAAAAAAATAATAATAATAATTAATATTATTTTTTCAAGAGAAT
>JACVTC010000008.1:1367500-1405000 GCA_016946835.1 Neocallimastix lanati (nom. inval.) | reverse complement strand
TATATAGAATAATATTTATAAAAATAATATAAAATTGAATATTATATCTTTCTAATATGTTTATATATATATATATATTATAATTATTACATATTTTAAATAAAATTTATTAATTACCGAATCTTTGAAGGCTTTATTTCTAAATAATATTCACATAATAATTTTGCAGTTGGTTTAAGCGGGGTAAATATTTTTGTATATCTTTTATATTAAATAGTAATAGATATAATATTATATTAATTAATATATATAAATTATTATATTAATATATAATATAATATATTAATATTTAATATTTAAATACTTCAAATACTTAAAAAATATTTGTAATAAATTAAATAAATTTACTTTCTTTCTTTTCTTTTAATATACTTTGCTTTAGCAAATTCAGTTTTAGCTTCAAATGTTATACTATTATCTAAGACAGTTTGAATGACATGCTATTTATATTATTGGTAATATTTTTTAAAATTTGTGTTACTACTAATATTTATATTATTATTTAATTAATATTAATAGTAGTTTTATTTTTTATTTTATATATTTTATTTTATTTTATTCTTTAAAATATATAAATAAAAATGATAATTTACTTCACTATTTTTTTCTCCTTTTAATAATTCCTTTTTTAATTGTTCAATTTCCTGATGAGATAATTTTTGTGAAGATTGTGTGTCATTTAAATCTTTATTATTAATTGTTGTAACTTCACCATCAATATCTATTAATAAGAAGAATAACATAAATTAAATATTATTTATTAAATTTTAATTTTTTCCTGTTATATTAACTGATTTGATATATAGAATGACACCATAAAAAATATAATTTATATATACCAAAATCATCGAAAAATGTGTAATTTTTGTAAAGTTTAACATCATTTTTATTAACAATTTCATATGTAATTCCGTAGGGTTTTCCAATAATTGAATTTGCTTTAAATGAACCAAATTTACCTAAACTGATATTACTATATATCGATATTATTTTTTTTTATATGCATTAATATTAAATTTTTTAATAATTAGAAAACATTTATTAGCAATATATATATATATAATTTAGATAAAATTTAAAAATTATTAGACTTTCCATAATTAAAAATAAATCAAGACTAATAATTCAAAAAAAAAATAAATAACTAAAAATATTAATTTAAAAAATAAACATAATAAATTATATATATAATACATATATATGACAGAATTAATGTCTATACCAATTTGGTTTAAGTTGAACAATTTTACTATTACCACTCGGAAGTAAAACATATATGTAGGCATTTGGTGCCATAAAATTTTCTTTATCTTCCACTATAAAGTCTTTTGCTTCCTTTTTAACATTTTTTTCATTACCCATTTTGTTTTAGATGAATAAATATATCTATGTAATTCAAATATAGCTATATCTAATTCAAATTAATATTTAATATATATACATTCTTTTTAAAAAATAAAATTAAAAATATTTAAAATATAATTAATAAAAAAAAATTATAAAAATTTTAAACATTAAACCAATTAAATAAGTTATGATTGGATAAAATTAATAAAAATATAAAATATATATATATATTATAATTAAAAGATCATAATTTTATTTAAAATTATTGAAACAAAATTTTTGATACAATTATTAAATATTTATTTATTTATTTATTTATTTATTTATTTATTTATTTATTTATTTATTTATATATTTATTTTATATATTAAAATAGATAATACATTTCTTAATAATCAATTTTATTTTTATTTTTTCATTGCCTTAATAGTTAAAAATTATTCACTTGACAATAAATAAACAAATAAATATATTTAAAATGAATTCTGTATTAGAACAACAAAGACGACTCCATGAAGAAATTGAAAGAATTGAAAATGCAATAGTAGATGAATTATTGGTTAAACCAAAAGCAGTAAAAATCAAATTTCAAAATTAAATTTTAAAATTTTTCAAAATTTGAAATTAGTCATTTTATAAAAAAATAAAATAAAATAAAATAAAAATAAAATAAAATTTTTAAAATATTAAAATATTAAAATATAAATTACATTGTTTTAATATAATTATATAGATATAATTTTATCTTTTTATATCTTCAAATAATAATTAATAATAATTAAATAATAAAATTCGTAATTCTTTAAAATTTATTAATTATATTAAATTTTTTATAATATGATATTATAATATATATATGAAATTTGAAAATCTACTAATTTTTTTTTTTTTTTTTTAAATTAATCATTGATATTATTATAATTACTACTACTACTACTATTATTATTATTATTATTATTATTATTATTATTATTATTATTATTATTATTATTATTATTATATTATTATTATTATTATTATTATTATTATTATTATATTATTATTATTATTATTATTATTATTATTATTATTATTATTATTATTATTATTATTATTATTATTATTATTATTATTATTATTATTATTATTATTATTATTATTATTATTATTATTATTATTATATTATTATTATTATTATTATTATTATTATTATTATTATTATTATTATTATTATTATTATTATTATTATTATTATTATTATTATTATTATTATTATTATTATTATTATTATTATTATTATTATTATTATTATTATTATTATTATTATTATTATTATTATTATTATTATTATTATTATTATTATTATTATTATTATTATTATTATTATTATTATTATTATTATTATTATTATTATTATTATTATTATTATTATTATTATTATTATTATTATTATTATTATTATTATTATTATTATTATTATTATTATTATTATTATTATTATAATATTTAATAAATACTTATTAAAAATGATTTTTTTAAAATTTATAATGTCTCATTTTTAATAATCAAAGCATAAAGAAAAAATTATTCAAGAACATAGAGTCAATAATTATTTAGAATTAATTCAAGAAAGATCAAAATTATTAAAAGATTATTATGATGATAAGGATGGGTATATATCTTATTTATAGTACAATTATTTAGTTTTTTTTTTTATTTATTAAATAAAATAACAGGAAAATCACTAAAGAAATCAAGAAGACATTAACAATAAATAAATATATTATTCAATAATATTAATAGATCAAGAAAAAAAGAAATTAATTCAATATCGGGTGCCCAAGAATTTAGTGAATTCTATCAAAGATTGAAAAATATTAAAGATCACCATAGAAGAAATCCAAATGAAATTGTAGAACCAATGGAATTAGAATTTAAAATTGATGATGTTGAACGGGAAGAAGCGGGTAAAGTTTTATTATATAAATTATAATATTACAGAGTTTGAAATGCAGTAATATTAACATAATTGTTTGAATTTTGCAAAATTTCTATATAATTAATAATTAATATTTATAAAAATTAACATTTAATAATGAAGAAATTGATAATATGTTTACTGGCGAAGAAGCTTGGAAATATTTTGATTTACATATTTATCATGAACAATATATAAATTTAAAAAATGTTGAAAATTTAAATTATTTAAATTACTTGGATAAATTTGATAAATTTGATTCTATACCAATGGCAACAAAATTGACACATAGTTATATGGAGTAATATATATACATTTATAACTTTCAAATATAAAATGAAAAAAAAAAAAAAAAATAAAAATAAAAATAAAAATAAAAACAAAAATGTTATAAAAAGTTAAAATTACAACACAATTAATTCAATATATAATGTTAAATATATAAATAATTATAGATATATTAGTGGATTAAAAAAATATTTTGAAGATTACTTTAGAAAAGCACAACCTTTATATAATATTGAGGAATTACAAAGAGTTATTGAAAATGAATTTAAAGAAGCATGGGAAGAAGGAACGCTTCCGGGATGGCCAAAAGAAGATCAAATGGAAGAAGATGATAATGATTTATTTTGTATTGCATGTAATTATCAGAAATAATTGAATAAGTTATCAAATAATTATTAAAATATGAAGTTTTCATTATTGATTATATTATTTTTATTTAATTTGAAAATTATTTTTTACATATTTAATTTAACACTATTTAACAATTAAAATTAATAAATAGGTAAAAAACAATTTCAAAATAAAACTGTTTATGAATATCATTTAAATGGTAAAAAACATAAAAAAGCTGCAGCAAAAATGATGAGTCAAGGTGTAATGGAAATACAAAATAATCAATTAAAAGAAATGAAAGAAGAAGCTAAAAATAAAGTTCTTGAACGTAGAAAACCAATAGCTTTAATAGAATCATATATAAGAGGTTATTCAGAGACGCTTAATGCGGTAAGAGAAGATACTAAATCTAATGTTGAAAGAAAACAAGTATTGAACGAAAAAGAATTCGTAAGTTTTTATTTATTTATTTTTTTTTTTTTTTTTTTTTTTTTTATTATTATTATTATTTATTTTATTTTATTTTTTCTTTTTTTTATTTTTATTCTATATATATATATATATATATATATTATTATTATTATTATTATTATTATTATTATTATTATTATTATTATTATTATTATTATTATTATTGAATTTTATTTTAATACAAGTATATGACAAAAAAAGCAATAAATATATATATTTATTAATAGTCTGTCATTTATCAATTAATTTATATAAATATAAATTTAATAAATAAAGGATGAAGATATTGAAGATATTGAAATTGTTGAATCAGAAGAAGAAGATGAAGATGATAAAATTTATAATCCATTAAAGCTTCCTCTTGGTTTTGATGGTAAACCAATCCCATTTTGGTTATATAAATTGCATGGTTTAGGTGAAAAATATCCATGTGAAATTTGTGGTAATTATATATATATGGGAAGAAAAGCGTTTGATAGGCATTTCCAAGTATGTATTTTAATTTAATTTTAAAAGTGGTTAATGTAATTAAATTTATTTAAAAAAAAAAATAATAAATAAATAAATAAATAAATTTGACAAAAATAATAAATTAATAAATGAATGAATATTAATTAATGATTGATATAGGAATGGAGGCATGCTCATGGTATGAGATGTTTAGGTATTCCAAATACGAGACATTTCCATGAGATCACCCTTATAGAAGACGCATATACTTGTAAGTTTAAATTTTGAATCTTACATTATATATCAATTTATTTTAGTATTTTTAAAAAAAAAAAAAAAAAAAAAAAAAAAAAAAAAAAAAAAAAAAAAAAAAAAAAAAAAAAGAAACAAGTATCATATCATATTAGATCATATTGATTATATTGATTAATAATAATATTTCTTATTATTCTTATTATTATAAAAATTACAATTAGTATGGGAAAAATTAAAATCAAAGAATAATTCCCAACAATTTAAATCAGATACAATGGAAGAGTATGAAGATAATGAAGGAAATGTATTTAATAAGAAAACTTATCAAGATTTAAAAAAACAAGGACTTTTATAGGCTCATTTCATTTTTATCTGTTTTTATTTAAAATAATTTTCATATATAAAATAATTTAAGATATAACTAAAAAATAGTATTTAAACTATTTTTTTTTTTTTTTTAATTTTTGATATATCCATAATTTAACAGTAAAATATATAATAAAAAAAATATTAATTTAATTAATTTTTATTAACATTTTTTCGTTAATTTTATTCACATTAAAAAAATTTTATATTTTAAAGCTTTTTTAATTAATAATTTATTTAATTATTTTCTTAAAGCTTATTATTTATTTTATATTATTATTAATGCAGTATTTGAGCGTTATTCTTTTATTTATTTATTCCTTTATTTATTTATTTATTCCTTTATTTATTTATTTTATTGTTTAAAGTAATAACAATAATAATAATAATAATATTATTATTATTATTATTATTATTATTATTATTATTATTATTTCAGTTATTTCATTATTTAAAATAATTAAAGTTTATGGTATAGACATTATTTTGAATAAAAATTCTTCCTTAATTATTTTCTAGTACATATATATATAATACTATAAAAATTCAAAAAAACTGAGGTTAAAAATTTTAAAATAAAATTGTTTAAATTTTTAAAATAATAAAAAATTCAAATTTTACCAAAACTTTAATATTATTTATGTTACTTTTAATTTTTCTAATAAATATTAGTATTGTCTTAGTTGATAAAACAAAAGTATTATTATTATTTATTATTATTGTGTTAGTTATTAATATTATTACTATTATATTATTTATTATTATTATTATTATTTATTATTTTATTTAATACATAGAATATAATTGTAACTAAAATTATAATAAATTTTAAATCTTATTATATTTATTGTTTTAATGAATATTTTTATCATAGCAATTTAATGTAAATTTACAATATTCTATAATTAAATTATATATCAAATAAAATTTAATTAAATTTTAAAAAAAAAAAAAAAAGTTTTTTTTTTCATATAAAAAAAATGTTTCCAACTCATTCATAAATTATATATATTAAAATAACCATAGCCATGTAACCTTAAATTTCAATCATTAATAAAAGTATAAATTTTTTTTAATAAAAAAAAAAAATTAAAAAAAATACCTATTATTTTTATGTCATTAGCATTTTAATTAATAGATTTAATATTATAAAACTTTATTATCAATTATTAGAAATTCATCAAAGTCTTTGAAAATTATTTTTAAGGATTTATCAAATCAAAAATATCTTACTGAAAATGTTGAAGAAATTATATTAAAATATGTATCAAAATATTCGGAAATTTATATTTTTTTTATCATGATAGAATAACGTTAGATTCTATTTATATGATTAGAAGTATTCAATCGAATTTTTAAAACTTTTTTTTTTTTTTTTTTTTTTTTTTTAGACTTAAGAGTCTAACGTACTTTTATAATTTTATAATATATAATATTTTATTTTATGTATTTTATTTGTTGTTTCTTCATTTAAATCATGTAATTTTATTATTATTATAAATTAAATAAAGTTATTCTCTAACTTTTCCCATTCATCGATGATAACACCACGTCCATTATTGCGAGTAATAATTTCAGTATTAGAGTTATCAAACGAATCTGTATCAGTACTTTCAACGGGAAGTGAAAATTCATGCCTTATCATTTCGACGTCGACGCTCTTAACAACGGTAGATTCAACGGAATACCATTTCATCATCAATTTAAAAGATCAACAAATTAATGGTATTACGTTTGTTAGAAAGGATAAAACTAGTAAAAAATATAATAGGTAATTTGTTTATATATAAATAAATATTAAATAATTCACTAGCTATTGTTGTTTTATAGATTTTGTGAGCGGAACTAGACTGTTAGTAATTATGTTTAAAATATATATATAATAGGACTACTAATAGTATTGTTCTTAAGCCCTATCGGTATGACAATGACGTCGGCACTCTTAGTACCGAAGAATTTCTTGCTAAATCTGTCAAAAAGTAACTCAAGAAAGCTATTTTTTTTTTTTTTTTTTTTTTTTTTTTTTTAACGGCAGCAAACTTGTTCCATCTTTTTTAATTAAATATTTGATAAAATACATGTAATAAAATGAAAAAAAAAAAAAAAAAAAAAAAAAAAAAAAAAAAAAAAAAAAAAAAAAAAAAAATAAAATAAAATAAAATAATTGTATAAAATATTCTAGTTTCATTTAAATAATATATGTAAGACTTCACAAGGGCATTATTATACTGAAGTATAATAATTAATTTTGACTTCACAATGTTAATCATAATTTTAAGATACGAAATTATGATCTTCATTGGTTGTGCCTTACTTCTAACTGTTCTTTAGTAGAAGTAGCTAATTTACCATTTTTGTCCTTTACTGGAGAAACTGACATATTTTTAAATTTATCTACTTTTGCTGTTGTTTTAAGCCATTTCCAAGTCAAGAAAGCTATTAATGATATATATCGTTTTAGCAAGATATTGCAAAAGTCCCACTTTAAACTTTTAATGATTTTTATTAAAAAAAAATGTTATAACTATTTATAATCTTAATAATAACATTTATGCTTATATAATATAATAAAATAATTACGAACACTAAATTATATATATAAATAAACAAGTTTAATGACACACGCTTTTCTTTTATTTGTTTTTATATTTTTATTTGCTTTATTTATTTTATTATATTTTATTTTTAATAAAAGGATATATTTATATTCCTTTCATTAAATATATTTTCCATTCTTTTATTTTTACTTTTTCATTTATTTTTAAATTTTAAAATTTTCTCTTTTAGGAAATAGTTTTGATTTTTTCATTCTTACAATTACTTTTTTTTTTTGTTCTATAAAAAAAAATATAAATTTTTGTATAATAATTTATTTATACATTCATCTTGATTAATTAGTACACTTTATATAATTTATTGCTTGTCAGAAAGAGCAACAACACCTGGAAGGTCCTTACCTTCTAAAAGTTCAAGAGAAGCACCACCACCAGTAGAAATGTGGCTGATCTTGTCTTCAGCACCGAACTTTTTGGCAACAGTAGCAGTATCACCACCACCAACAATACTCATAGCACCGTGCTTAGTAGCTTCAACAACAGCATTTAACATAGCCTTAGTACCATCAGCGAATCTGTCGAATTCGAAGACACCTGGTGGACCGTTCCAGACAATAGTCTTAGCGGAAAGGATAACCTTTTCGAAAAGTTCACTGGATTTTGGTCCAACGTCAAGACCCATCCAACCGTCCTTAATACCGGTTGCATCATCAACACATTCCTTTTGAGCATCCTTATCGAACTTGTCAGCAATGTAGTAATCGCATGGAAGGTAGATGTCAACGTTGTTCTTCTTGGCCTTTTCCATAATGTCCTTAACAATAGCAGCACCAGCTTCATCGTAAAGAGAGTTACCAATAGCAACATTGTCTAAGACCTTCTTGAAAGTGAAAGCCATACCACCACCAATGATAAGAGCATTAACCTTATCAATAAGGTTATTAATTAATTGAATCTTATCAGAAACCTTAGCACCACCAAGAATAGCAAGGAATGGTCTTTCTGGGGATTCTAAAGCCTTACCGAAGAATTCTAATTCCTTCTTCATTAACATACCAGCAGCCTTAACTGGGAGATCGATACCGACCATAGTGGAGTGAGCACGGTGAGCAGTTCCGAAAGCATCGTTGATGAAAACATCACCAAGCTTAGTAAGTGAAGCTCTGAACTTTTCAACATCTTCCTTAGCGGCAGTAATTTTGTTACCGTCCTTGTCCTTGGATTTACCTTCTTCTTCAAGATGGAAACGAGCGTTTTCAAGAAGGAAAACAGAACCATCAGCTGGGTTAGCGCAAGCAGCTTCAACTTCAGCACCAACACAGTCATTTAAGAAAGTGACTGGTTTACCAAGAAGTCTTTCAACTTCAGCAGCAACTGGCTTAAGAGTGTACTTTTGGTTTGGTTCACCGTTTGGACGACCAAGGTGGGAAATAAGAACAACAGACTTAGCTCCTAATTAATTATAAAATATATAATTATATATCTATTAATCTCATTACTCTTATTTTTTTTTTATAATTATGTACATTTATATTCTATTTTCAATCTTTTTAATTTAATTTAAATAATAATTATTTAATCAGTTTTAATTTCAATATTTACCGTTATCTAAAGCGTACTTAACTGTTGGTAAAGCAGCAACAATACGTTGGTTGTTGGAAATCTTACCATCTTGGAATGGTACGTTGAAGTCAACTCTTTTTTTTTAAAATATTATAATGTAATTAAAAATAATTTAAATTTTAATATTCCATTTTTATTTCATTTATTATCTTTTTTATTAATTCTCTCTCTATTCAAACAATTAATAATAAATATCAAATATTGTTTTATTTTATTTCAATAATAAACAAAAATAATCTATTGCCCATAAAAATTATCTATATTTATTACTTATTTATATATATATATATATATAACACTTTCTATAATTATTTCTACTAAGTCAAACTTATTTTACCTAATGACAACACGCTTTCCCTTAAGATCAACGTCTTGAATGCTAAGCTTAGATTGAAGATTAACCATTTTTATTTTTATTTTTTTATAGATATAAAAAAAATTTAATTGTGAAGAAAAAAAATGTTTACACCTTTTCCATACTATTTATAATATTTTTAAATAAAAACTTTTAGTTAATCAATATCATTACTATTAAAAATTTTAATATATATTATTACATTCTAATATATATTTATATAATATACATTAATAGATATGTAATAACCATACTTTTTATGTGATGGCTGTACATAAAACAAATTTTATTGGTTCATTATTTAATTATTAAATCATGCATTTATTATAAAAAAATGTACTATATATTATAATATATACATAAATCGCTAATTTTAAAAAAAAAAAAAACTAGTGAAATATATTCATTTATATATATATTAAAAATTTCAATATCAATTTATATATACATAAAACATAAAATAATAAATTTTATAATTTTATTAAATTTATTTATTTAATTATCCTTTTTCTTATTTATTATTTATTTATTTATTTATTTATTTATTTACTTATTTATTTATTTATTTATTTATTTATTTATTTATTTATTATTTTTTATTTACTATTTATTATTTATTATTTATTATTTATTATTCCATAATTTAATTATTTATTATTAACTATTTATTATTTATTATTTATTATTTATTATTCCATAATTTAATTATTTATTATTAACTATTTATTATTTATTATTTATTATTTATTATTTATTTATTATTTATTATTTATTATTTATTATTTATTTATTCATTTATTATTTATTATTTATTATTTATTATCTATTTATTCATTTATTATTTATTATCTATTTATTCATTTATTATTTATTATTTATTTATTATTTATTATTTATTATTTATTTATTATTTATTATTTATTTATTCATTTATTTATTATTTATTATTTATTATTATTTATTTTTTATTTTTAAATATTTATTATTCCTTATTATTAATTACAAATATGTTGCATTTCGGAAATAATGTGGCGTATATATATTAAATAAAAATAACGCCATAAATTTTTTGATATTATTTAATACAATTATATATAAATAAATTTAATAATTAGATACATGTGTTATTAAAAAATAAATTATTTTAAACGTTTTAATTAATCACTTTTTACCAAAAAAGACTGAATAATTAATATTAATTTATTTATAATAAAAAATTAAATTTAATTGATAAAATAATTTTTTTAAAAACGCTTTATAATTAAATAAAATAAAAAAAAAAGAAACTGAATAGTTAATACTAATTTATTCAGATTAAATGATTAATTAAATAATTATATAAATAATTAAATAATTATTTTTCTTTTAAATATTAAAAAATATTATATATTTTTAAAAATACTAAATAATTAAATAAATATTTTTTTTAAGCATTTAAAAATAAGATACTTTCTTATAAAAAATTGATTAAAAAAAAAAAAACTATATAATTAAAACTAATTTATTCATAATAAATAAATTAAATAAATAAATAATAGAGAAAATATAAGATAAAATAATTATTTAAAGCTTCTTAAACCATATATACAACTAAATATATTTATATATTCATTAATATTATTTAATTAAAATATTTTATTATAAATGGAAGAAAATATAAATATTTAAATAAATGAAACTAATTGAGGAAAAGAACAAATTATTAGCAAGAAATATTAATTTAATTTTTAATCAAAAAAAAAAAAAAAAAAAGATAATTCTAAAATAATATATTGATTTATTGAATATAAAACTTTAAAATTTCCTTCTTATTACTTAAAGTAATGAAAGCTTTGCATTTATTTAAACTATGAAAGTTTACATAATCATCTTGAAAAAGAATTTGGTTCATCTATATTAGTTGTAAAACAAAAAATTAAAGATGAAATTAGAAAAAGTTCAATTACTTTGGCATAAAACCTAAATGTGTATTTAATGAAATTTCATAAGAAATGGGATTTATATGTCCTGAATATAATGTAATTAAATTTCAATAACAAGAAATATAAATAAACAATTACTTCCTGATGTAATAAAGTTTGATGAAATTTCTGATGAATAAGAAATGAGAATTTTATGATATTCAAAAAATCCTAATTTAATAATCTTTCAATTCCCATTCCAAGAAAAAATTATTTATAAAATATAATGAAGATATATTTGTAGATGGTACTTTTTATATTGCACCAAAATTTAGTTATTTAATATTCATTATTAGAACTCTTATTATAAATTTAAATTGGTTTTATACTACTTTTTTTTCGATATTAAAAAATAAAGAACAAGATACTTATGAGAGTTACTTGAAGAAATAACAGCAATTTACTAATAAATAGAGCAATAATACTATAATTACTCCAAAAATTTTTCACTGAAATTTCAAAAAAGGTATATCTTATGCAGCAGGAAATATATTTCCTAATGTAAATATTAGATATTGTATTAGAGTATTTTCTGATAAAATTCTTTCTGAATGTAAAATAAATCCATTCTATCACTCCATTTGTAATTAGTAATAATTATTACTTGAAAAATAAGAAATCTCCTGTTTCTCATTTAAGAATTGATGAATCCTCTATTAATAACAGATATCTACTCTTCCAAAACAAAGTTTATGTTCCTCCTCATTTACCGATCTTTAACCTTGAAAATTTGACATAACACTCCCTCAGCTGGCCATTTTAAATTCAAGAAAACTTTTATATTTAAGTTTTATATTCAGTATATCTATATACTTTGGAATTATCTTTTTTTATAGATGAAAAATTAAATTTGCATTTTTTATTAATAATAATTTGCTCTTTTCTTCGATTAGTTTCACTTATTTCAATATTTATATATATTTTCTTACATTTATAATAAAACATTTTGTGAAATATAACACATATCGAGTGTTACATTTAGGAATGTGGTTTTAAATTTAATATGTCGTCCTTTATTTATTTATTATAAATATTGAGGCTTATGTAAGTAATTTATAATTAAATGCTTAAATATTTACTATTTAATATTATTTACAAATATTATTTATTAATTATTCAATTATTATATTATTTTATTATTTTTAAATGAATGTGATGTATTTCATAATATGACTTTTAGTTTATGTAATTTAGGGCTATAAAAATTTTTTCTTATAAACAAATATTAATAAATAAATAAAAATAAATATTGTTAAATATAAAACTTTTAATTTATATTAATATAAATGATTTTTTTTTTATAGAGATTTTTTATTTTTAAGAAAATTTAAAATATATTTTTTTTAAATAATTTTGAGATATAACCTTTGTAATTTTTTTTTTCCAAAATCTTTATAATTAAATATTAATAAATAGTTATTAAATTTATTACAATTGTATTTCTATTAATAAATTTCATATTTATATCATTTGTTTTTATTTTTATATAGCTAAAATCTTTAAAATTAAAGTATTCTTTATATTAATACAAAAAATTTAAAGTTTTATATATCCTTAAAAAAAAAATAAAATACTCTTTAAAAATAGTATATTCCTTAAAAAATAAAGTATATAATTAAAGATAAACATAAGAAAAAAAAATTCTTTTTATAATTTTCTATGTTTAACATTTTCAATAATTTATTTATATAATAAGATGATACGCCACATTGTAAAAACACAGAATAAATAACATTATATAAAGCCTCATTACTAAATGCAACATTCCTTTTTTTTTTAATTATTATTTAATATTATTTATTAATATTTATTATTTTTGTTAATTTTATGTTATTTTTTATTGATAAAAATTTTAGATCAACGAAAGATACTTTATATGGAAGTTATAATATTATATATAATATCTATATTAAGATATAGAAAATTCTTTTTTTAAATATAATAAAATCATTTATTATTTTTTATTATTTTTTATTATTTATTATTTATTATTTATTTTTTATTATTTATTATTTATTATTTATTATTTATTATTTATTATTTATTATTTATTATTTATTATTTATTATTTATTATTTATTATTTATTATTTATTATTTTTTACTTATTATTTATTATTTATTTATTGTTTTTTATTATTTATTTATTGTTTTTTATTATTTATTTATTGTTTTTATTATTTATTTATTGTTTTTTATTATTTTTTTATTATTTTTTATTATTTATTTATTATTTATTATTTATTATTCAATTATTTATTATTCATGAATATATATAAAATATAATAAATATCAATAAAAATATAATATAATAAATATAATATTATAATAAATAAAAATAAAATAAAAAAAAAATATTTTAATATTTATTTTGGTTAATGGCACGAAACTTTCCAATTTTATTTAGATTATATTATAATTAATATCAAAATTTTATATATATTTTACAAATATAATCTATCATATATAAATAAATTAAAAAAAATAATAATAATAAATAAATAATAATAAACAAATAAACAAATAAATAAAAAAAAAAATAATAATAATCATTTTGTGGTATTAAAACGGTTATTTATATTTTATTTAGTTTTGATCAAAATACAAAAGAAATAATTAAAAATTGTTTTTTTTTTTTTTTTTTTAATTTCATTTTATTTCATTTAATTTTTTTGTTATTTATTAGTTCATTTTTATTTTTATTTTTTTGTTTTATCATATATTATTATTTATTTAATATCCTTAAAATTCTACTGTAGACTCGATTCTATTGATGAAATATTATTAATAATTAATTAATTAATTAATTAAGTATTTATTATTTTTATGTATTTAATAATATTACTTTACTCTAATTCTCCTATCTCTAAAACATTAAATATCATGTACGTATTTATTTAGGCGTATATATGGGTGGATTTTTGCTTTTGTAAATTGGGTATATATTAAGGAATACAAACATTTCAATACTTATTTTATGCTTACTTTACATTAATATATCATTTTAATATATTTTTTACCATCTACTCCAAATTTGGAATATATGATTGGTTAGTATTAAATGTAACATCTACATTTTTAAGTAGAGAAATATTTTGAGAAAAAAAAAAAAGGTAATGAAATAAAAAAAAAAAAAAAGGTAATGAATAAAAAAAAAAAAAATAGTTGTTTTATTATTATATAAATATAAATAATATACATTATATAATAGTTTAAATAGTAATTATTATTAATATATCATTAATAATAGTATTAATAAAAAAATTTTTTTTGTCAAAATAAGTGTATCTTGAAGTGAAGAATAAAACAAACCTAATTAATATTATTTACTATTTTTAACTTCTTGATAATAAAATAAAAAATATATTAATTATTTATAGAATGTATATATATATACAATTATTTATTTAATTATATTATACTATTTTTCATATATATATATATGTATTTTTTTTTTTATATATATATATTTTTTATTATTATTATTTTCTTCATAAAAGTATTTTTATTTATATATCATTAAATAATACATATATTATAATTATATTTGACATTGTTTTAAAAGAAAAAATAATAACAAATATTATGAAATTTAAGGATATATTTATATAATTTTAGATATCTTATACACAAATTAATAAATAAAAAGTATGATATTATTATTATATTAATATATATTACAATAATAAATAATAATAATAAATAAAAAAGAAAATAATAGATATGACAGAAAAGGATAAAAATTTGAATATTTTTTTAAAAGATAATAGAAAAAGTACAGATAAAAATGAGGGAATAAAAAATAAGGATTTAAATGAAATAAAGAAAAATTTAATTTCGAGTAATTTAAATAAAGATGAGAAAAATAAAAAAAATAAAAAGAAATTAAAAGAATCTATTGCTAAAGAGAGTGTCACTTCTCATAAAAATAGTTTTATTGAAAATAATAATTTAGAAAATAAAATTAAGGCAATACAAGGAGAGTTGGTATTGTCTTCGGATAAGGCCAATTTAATACCTGAAAAAAATGTTTCATTATTAAAGAGTGCGGTTTCAGAAAACGAAAAAGAAAATAGAATAAATAATAATGATAGTAATGAAAAAATTAAAGTAAAAAATAGTATGAAAAGTAAATCTTTACAAAATTTAAATAAAGAGAAACTAAAGGACGAGTTTATTTTAGACCAATATACCACTATAAATGATATAAATAAAAATATTTCAGATAAAAAGAATAAAATATCTTTAAATACAAATGAAAATTTAAGTAATAATGAAGTTCAGAATTTTAGTTATATGAATTCATCAAAAAAAGAAAATAAAGTTTTACAGGATTCTTTTAGTTCCAATAGTTCAAAGTCTGGAAAAAAATTAGAAAAAGAAAAGAACAAAGAAAAAGAAAATGGTAAAAAGCAAAGCTTTAATTTCACCGAAAATAAAAAGAATGATAATACTGCTATTATTATTAAAAAAAATTTGGTGAGTACAGCTAATACTAAATTACTTGAGCTAAAAAAATCTGAATACCCAAACAGGAATAGTAATTTAATAAAATCTGAGAGTAAAAAATTATTAAAGAAAAGAAACTCAGATAATACCGATGAAACAAAAAAGAGTAAAAGATTATATGAGCAATATCAAAGTCAAGGATTTGATCAAGATAAATTTGATAAAGAAATCCATTCTAGAAATAGTAAGATCTTGGAAAAGCAAAGACCTATTCAAGATGAAGCAATTAAATTAATTAAATCAAATGTAATAGAATTATCGAAAGAAGTAAAATTACTTGATAATGAAAAAAATAAACTTAGAGATAAAAAGAAAAATAAAATTTCTGAAAAACAAAAATCTATTCTTGTTGAAACTAATGATAAAATGAAATCAAGTAATATCGAACCAATAAAAGAACAAATTTCAAATAAAGAAAGATCTAATGATCTTATAAATTCTAGTTCAAGTTCTAATTCCAGTTCTAGTAGCTCTAAACCAACAAAAGAACAAAAATTCAATAACAGTAATACCAATAACAACAACAATAATATTAATGATAATAAAAGTGATGTTAATTCAATATCTAATAAAGCCGATTTTATTGATACTAAAATTCCTCATTATATGAATAATAATCTTATCAATCTCTTAATTAGATATAAAAATGAAGTTTTATCTGTTACTATACCATTCAATATATCATTTGAAGTATTTATTACTGAAATTATGAATCAATTCTCTATCCCATTAACTTATTCCCATAGATTTACATTGTTTTATCCAAAAATTATTTTTTCAGAGGATACTATATTTTCCAATTCCTCATTATACCATGAATCAAGTTCCGACTCTTTAAAAATAGATGATCAATCTAAGAAAAAATCAAGTCATAATAATAATGATATTGAAAATGATAATGATAATAGCAATAATAATAATAGTAATAGTAATGATATTAATAATAATAATAACCATAATAATAATTATGGTAATAATGATGCTAATAGTAATATTGTTGATATTCATACTACTATTAATAATAATAATAAAAATAAAATTATCAATTCAATGACTACAATAACTATTGACAATAAGAATGGAATTGAAGAGGCAAATATAAATAAAAGTAGAACTTCTAATCTTGATAATAATAAAATAAATATTATTAATATGGATATTGATTTTGAAAAAAAAAATAATAGAGATCAAGATAAAGGTAAAAATAATTTATCTAATATTAGTGATAATTCCAGGATTAATCAAACAACTGATATTATATTAAAAGATTTTAATACTTTAGAAAAAAATATTAATAATAGTAAAGATGGAAGTATTGATAGTAAAAATAGTGATAATATTATTACTATTGACGCTAATAATCCAAAAGATTCTGATAAAATTAGTAGTAATGAAAATCAAATAACCACAGAAGATAATACTACTACTATTACTACTACTACTACTAATAATAATAATAATAATAATAATAAGCATAAAATTGATAAAGCTAAAGAAAGTTTCGAAGATGAAAAATTTTTTAACGTAAATCAAGTTTATGATGAACAAACTTTTCGACAAATGTTATCTGATATTAGTGCATATAATTGGTTTAATCCAAATTTAATAACAGTTGAATTAATAAGTGATATTATAATGAATGATGATGGTTATCCTCCTCTTTTATTATCTCCATATAATTTATTTAATTCAAATTCCCTTTTAATGAACCAAGTTCAATATGCTTCTTTTAATTCAATTGATGAAGATACTATTCCACCAAATTCATTTAATAAATTAATTAATACTTACAAGCCCTCAACTTCAAATTCTAATTTTTCATCTCCAGCTCCAGATGAATATAATGAAAATTATACCGATATGAACTTGTCCCCTGATTCAAAAAAAAGAAAACTTCAATTTATAAAACAAGAACAGTAATTAATTACTTATTTATTTACCTATTTATTTATTTATTTATAATTATTATAATTTTATAAATATATACATAAATTTAATTATTAAGTTATAAAAAAAAAAAAAAAAAAAAAAAAAATATATATATATATATATATATATACATTATCACATTATCAATTTAATTATTTACTAATATATATATATATATTTGTATATTTATATATTTAATAAATAGGGGTTATGAAAACTTTGGAGAAAATATTAATTTATTTTTATCTAGAAGAAAAAAGAAATGGTCATTACAAGCAGATATATGGACTGTAAACATTATATAATTTTATATATATATAATATGATATAAATATTTATATTCTAATTTATAACTATATATATATATATATATTTTTTTTTTTTTTTTTTTTTTTTGTATTATTGTTTATTTTTTATTAATTATATTAATATTTATTAAAATTAATGCTAATAATTAAGATATCAATGAATCAAAATAGATCACCCTTTGAAACATGGAATCAACTTGAGAAAAGTACTCAAAATAGATATTATCGATTATTATCAGCTTCAAAGACTATCTTTGGCAGTGAAAAATATGTTCAAAATCCATTGTATGTTTATTGTCCAATATGTCTTAGACGATTAAGACAAGCAACCATTGCTGATCCAGTCATGGCTAATATTTTTGGAAAAGGTCATCATATTTATCAACATCAAAGATCAGTTAAATCTACTGAGGAAAGTAAATGTGCAAAAATTTTATTACAAAGAGCCAAGGAGTATTCAACTGATCAAAAATGTATTACACCTTTACCATCCACATTAAAACCACCACCACCACCTGGACCAGAAACATTAATATTATAAAATAATAATAATAATAATAATAATAAAACATTTTATTAATAAATAATTTAATAAATAAATAAATAAAAATAAACTAATATATTATATATATATATATATTATATACATATATACATATATTATTTATTCATTTATTATTATTATAAATATCTTTTTATAATGTTGTTAAAAAGGGATAATAGTTAATTATTATAATTATATATATATATTTATATATATAATATTTTAAAATTTGTATAAAAATTAATTTATTATATACAAAACTATTTATATATTTTATTTATACATTAGAAAAAACCAATAGAGAAACATTTTAGTGAATAAAAATAAAAAATTAAAAAAAAAAAAAAAAAAAAAAAAAAAATTAATTCTATATTTTATTATCAGAGACTAATCAAATATTATACATATTATTTTATTTTATTATTATTTTTTTTTTTTTTTTTTTAAAAAAAAAAAAATAAAAAAAAAAAATATTTGAAAGTATTAAAATTAAAAATTTTATAATACAGAATACAGATATATAAAATAAAAAATATATATATAAAAATTTACATAAAAATATAAATAATATATATCAAATTATAAAAATTATAAAAAATATTAAAAATATTAAAAATTACATGCAAGCTATAATAAAATAAGATAAAATATCAATAAAAATTGAAATATTAAAACAAAATTTATTGTATTTTTTTTTTTTTTTTTTTTTTTTTTTTTTTTTTTTTTTTTTTTTTTTTTTTTTTTTTTTATTAATTTGATTTTATCCATCCATCAATAAATAACATAAAATAATATAAAAATTATATATATATAAGAATTGGCCAATATAAATTAGTAAATAATTCATATATATTATTATTTGTAGTTATATTATTATTAATAAAATCATAATATAAGTAATCCATCATAAAATAATTTTGATTAATAAAAATAATTATATTTATTAAATATATAAATATATATATATATATCATATTAATAATTAATAATAAATTTAAACATTTTTAAAATAATATATACATATATATAATAATATATTAGTTTATATAAAAATAATGAAGATGATGACAAGGATATTCCTAATAATGATGAATTTAAGAGTTCAATGACTAATCAAAAGAAAATACAGGAAGGTTATACAGATGATTTGATTAAACTAAAGGCTTCATTAAAAGTCAATTCATTAGCCTTTCTCTTAGCTTTTACGGATTTATTAAAGTAGGATGAAAAGGTAAATCTTAACAATTCTAAAAAAAATCAATAAATTTCATCAATCAATCCAAATTTTTTACTATTATAATTATATATACTAAATCATAAATAATAATAATAATAATAATAATAATAATAATAATAATAATAATTTTATAATTTTATTATAATATAGGTAAGAGAAGAACCAGATTCTTTGTTACATGAAAATGTAACTCATGTTCAACGTGAAAGAAAAAAAAAATATATATATATATATATATATAATCTCTATTAAAACGAACAAGATCAACTAAATGGTTTATTTATTCAATACTATTAACTGTATTTATTATATGTATATATACTATTCTATTTATTAGAGTATTCCCAATTCAACATTGTTAAAAACAAACAAAATATACAAAAAAATTATTTAGATTTTTTTTGAAATTTAATAATACAATCTATATACCCGTTATTTACTTTACTATACCATAATCCTAATTTATTAATTAGACATAAATAAATATATAATAAATAAATAAATAAAATAATATAAATAAATAGATAAATAAATAATACATAAAATAATATAAATATTTTTATTATTTAAACTATTTTAAAATTGTAAATAAGTAAAATTATTAATAGTCGAAAATTAAATCAATAATAATTATTTTTATTTTTTTTTAAAAAAATTTTTTGTTAATTTTAAAAAAATAATTATTATTGATTTAAGAATTAAACATATTAATAAAATTTAAGTAAAAAATGTTTTATTTTTTTTTTTATCTTTTATTTACTTTAATATTTTAATTTTTCCAAAACGACATGTAGTTATTTTTAGATTAATAATTATATTTCAATTCATATTTTTAATTATATAACTAAATTATAAATCATAGGATTATTTGAAATATTTTTATACAAATTAATAAATATTATTTAATTAAATATTTGAAATTTAAATATTTTAAAAGATAAAATTTATAATTATATTATCAATTAAAATTTTTATATTATTTTTATTTTTATTTTTATTTTTTTTTTTAAAAAACAAACTAATGATCCATTATCTTTGTCGAATTTTTTAATAATATATATATTTTTTTAAAAATACCAAATATATTTTTTATTTTTTTTATATGCATATGAATATTTAAATAACATATAAAACTTATTTTTATATTCTTTTTAAAAATATTATAAAAATGAGTTTGTTAAAAACATTTTAAAATTTTAGTTAATAAAATTATTTATAAATTGTTGAATTAAATATATTACAAATCATTTCAATTATATTAAATTAAAATTGATATTTCTTTGGTTAAATTTATTTTCATAACAGAAATTTTAATCAATTTCTTATTCTTTTAAATATAATTTTATTGGCGATTAATCATTATTAAATATATTAAAATAGGTATTATTTATATTATATAAAGTTTTTAATTTTTATTTATATATATTTATATTTTATATTTATGTAAAAGAAAATAAAAATATAAATAATTATATAAAAATATATATATATATATTTTATTATATAATTAATTTTTCATTAACCATGATTTTACATAATTTTAATTACATATATTATTTAATTATATATATTTAATGATAGTTCATATTTTAGATAATACAGTTATTAAATTATAAAAATAATTTATATTATATATATATATATTTTTTTTATATTTCGATTTTAATATATATTATTATACTAAAGTAAATTAAATCAAAACCATTAAATTTATTTTATTTTTTAATTAACCTTCTATATTTTATTTTTATATTATAAATATATATTTTTATAATAAGTATATAGTAATTACAAAATAAAATATTTAAAAATATACAATTAAATATACAATTTTTTTAAAATTACATATAAAATATATGATATTTTTAAAAAAAAATATTTTCTTTTTCTTTTTTTTTTTCTCTTTCTTTCTTTTCCTTTTACGATCTTTTTTATTTCAAATAATAAAATAAAAATAAATATATTTATATTTTAGAATATATAACTATTAGTTAAAAAAAAAAATAATAAAAAAAAATTTATTAATATATAGTATAAAAATATATAGTATATAAGAACATTAGAATATAAAAAAATAAAATAAAAAGAGTTATAAAGTTATTATATTTAATTATTATTATTACTATTTTTTTTTTTTAAAAAAAAAAAAAAAAAACTTTTATAAAAGAAATTTAAAATGAATATTATTAGAGAACAAAATCATGAAAACGTTCCATTACTCTCGGGTAGTGACCGTCGTGATGATAATATAAGATTAAATATATTTGATGCAGATGGAAGTCGTACTGATGATGATAATGTTAATGAAGGTGTGAATTCTAATAATAGAAATGAAAGTACAGTTCCTTCTTGCACATTAACGGTTGATACTAACTTAGATAAAAGTGAAAATGAAAATGTTTTAAATAGTGCTCGACCATCATTTCAATCCTCTTTTCCTTCTCCATTTGAAAATGAATCTTTATTAAAATTTTATGGTGGTCCTGTTTCAGATGAATTATGTGTTCCATCCGGTGAATACGAAATTGATAAAGTTAAATTTATTGATAAAATTAATGGTAACAATGAAGGTAAAAATATATATTTATATATATATATAAAATATCATATATTTATGTTTATAATAAAAACTATAAATTTTTTATATAATAATAATAATAAAAATGAAAATATTGATTTTAAAATACTTTATATTTTATTTTATTTAATTAATATAAATTTTTTAATAAAATTTTAATATATATATAGATCCATTTACATTGGAAACTTTTAAGGATTTAATTTATATGTATGCTAAAAAAAATAAAGATTTTATTATTGCTAGAATTAGAACAGCTGATCCAAATATAAGTAATAAATATTACTATTCTTATTATGATGCACATCATATAAACAAAGTATTATTTAAAACTCAACCAGAATTATCATTACTTCATAGAATGCAAGCTAAAAATGTAAAAATAAAAAAAAATTATTTTCATTATTATTATAATTTTATTTATTTATTTATTATATTATTGTCGATTTTATTTTAAGTTTATATATTAAATATTATCGATTTTATTTTAAGTTTATATATTAAATCTATTTTTTTTTTTTTTTTTAATTTTTAATTATTATTATTATTGCTATTTGTATACATAAAAGCCACTGAATAATATGATAATTGTAGGAGATGTTCATTATTTCGTAATTAAAGCTGATTATGCTAAGAAAATATTTAAAAATATTAAAAATAAAGCTGATTCAAATTTTCCATCATCAAATAATGACATATCAAAATCACCTTTAAGTACGATGTCCCCCTTAACTTATATTAATCAATTAAAATATAATAATAGTGAAGAAGAAATATTGAAGTCTGATTTGATCGATTTTTATCGTGCTGCTCATATTAAAGATAATTCTGTTCATGATCGTCATCATACCACCCCTGCTTATCATGTTGAAGATTTAGCAAATATTGCTCACAAAAACATTGAAAAAGTTTTGAAGGTTTCTGGATTTTCTAAACCGACAAAGAGAAAGACTTACAAACGTTGTCAATTAAAATTAATTATGAAAGCGGAAGCTTTTAATAATCAAAATATTATGAAAACCATTAATGAACGAACATGTGAGTCTATTGCTTCAAAAATGAGAAGAAAATCAGATGATTATGATTATCGTAAAAGAAAAGTTATTGGTAGAGATTATTCTTATGAAATTTTAAATATTGTGGAATTAGAAAATGGCGATTTTGAAAAGGAACAAGATGAAGATGAAAATATGGTTGTATTTAGAGCTGAATTTTATGCAACGGATGATGACTTTTTAATGAGAAGAGATGTTAGAACATATTTCAAAGAAAATGCATTAGAAGAAAAGGACAGTATCTTATTTACGCTTTCTTCTAATCCAACTACAATAACACCAATTCCTAATGAAGAAGAAAATGCTATTAATTCTATTCAACATCCATTATTATCATTTATTAATTATACTTTTTTTGACGATACTCTAACCAACGATAATCTGCATGGGTTTAGTAAAGGAATAAAATGGCTTCTGGCTGGGTACTTCTTGTTCGCTTTTTTAATAGTAAAAATGTGGATTTCCACTACTGTAGCCATATTTATTGTTTTAATTGGTGTTATATTTATGTTCTTCTTATATTTACTTCTGTTATAATTCCTTTTTCTTTTCCTTTTTTTTTTTTTTTTTTTATTCATTTGTACAAAAAATTAAAATTGATAATTTTATGATAATTTTATTAAATATACCAATTTTTTTTTTTTTTTAAATAAATTTATTAAATCTATTTAATATACCAATTTTTATTATAAATATATATATATATAAATACTAAATTTATTAAATATACCAATTATATTAAAATATATATATGCTTAACCTATTAAATATATCAATTAAATAAATATATACAAAATATATTTCAAAATATACAAATTTATAAAATATAATAAAGCAATAGTAAAAATATATTTAATATTAACTTTTACTATTTATAATGCATAAATTTATTATTAAACAATAGATAATAATGAAAATAATTTTAATAATAATCATAAATTTTTAAATATTCATATATATTTTTATAAAGAAATATTTAGAAAATATGTGATATATAATAGTATGAATATATCACGTTACAAATAATATGTTATTACAGTTAAAAAATAAAATGAACCCTAAAAATAATACCACAAGCAAAATTAAAATTTATTGGAGTTTAATATGAAAGTTTTTTTTTTTTTTTTATATATATATACTATATAAATATACAACAATGGACTTCTAACTAATACTGAAACTATACATAAACAGAGTACTTTGAAATTGATGTTTTATGTTCTCTATCTAAAGTATAGTCATTTATGATTTATGCATGACTATAAAAAATATATAATTACAACTAAAAGTTAGTACTTCAGATATATATAAGAATTTTTAGAACCATTTATAATAATAAATTATTTAATAATGACGATAATAGCGCAGTAAATATTATATTTTTATATAAATAAATAAATAAATAAATATGTATTTTTTTTTTTAAAAAGAAAAAAAAAAAAAAAAAACTTTTTCGTTTCACTGACAAGATTACCATTTTTAAATATTTATAATATTAAACATATAACAACATGAATGGAAATAGTAGGGTTATAATACCAATGGAAAGATTATATTTCTAAAAACTTTAAAATTTTAAAATTTAAAGTATTTATATAATATTTATAATTATATATATCATATTGAAATAGTTTTATGTTTTAAAATTGTATGATCAATCAAAATATTTCGTATTAACTAATAATGTAATATTATCATAATTGAGATTTTATCTCAATAATAAAAATAGTATTTAACGAATTTATTGTATTATTTTATTACTTTTTAAAATTCTTTATATATATATATATATATATACAGAAGAAATTATATTTAGACTATTTTATTAATAGAATATATATAAATATAAGGCTAATATTTATAAAATTGATGAAATACTTTTATATATATATATTATAGTCATTGAATTATATATTTAAATTATTAAATAATCATGAAGATTTATTATATGTCATAACCTTTTAAAAACTATGAAGTTCAAATTCCGAAATACTTATGATTTGTGGCTTGATTTTAAGAAATTATATATATATATTTTTATAGAAATCTATATAGTACTATGATAATAATGAAATAAATTTTATTTTCTAGTTATAATAAGATAATAAAATTATCTATATATATTTATAATTATTATAATAATACTATTAATAAAAATAAAGATACCACCGATAAAAATAAAAATACTTCTAATAATCATAATAATTATACACTTTTATGTAAGTTGAATATAAATATATGAAATATTAATAATAATGAATATTTTATCATTGTTAAATATAAATGTTTTATACAAATTATTTAATAAAATATTATATACTATAAATATACATACTAATTTATAATTTGTTATAAGAGAAAATACTTTTTCTTTTTTAAAGTTAACTTCTGTTTGTTAAGGGTTTTTAAAAAAAAATAATTAATTAATAATTATTATTAGACAATAAATTGTAATTATAAAAAAAATGTACTATTTCTTTTTTATTATTATTAGTCTGATTATTATTATTATTATTATTATTATTTTAAATTTATATAATATATATTTTTATATTTAATATTTCATAAGAAGTAACCTTATGTTTATATAATTTTAAATGATTATATATAAATTTTTAATTTTTTTTTTTTTTTAGATATTAATTTTAAATAATATAGAATTCAAAAATTTAAATATTATTTTAATAATAAAATAAAAATAAACTTTCTTAAATTTATATATTTTAAGATTTGTAAATTCCAATTAATAGTAGGTATAAATTGCTATTTATATTATTTTTTTTTATTATTATAAAATTTTTTTTATTCTTTTTTTTTTTTTTTTTTTTTTTTAATTATTATTATTATTATTATTATTATAAAGTGTATACGAAGTGTATATTGATATAATGAATTAATTATTATTATTTTTTTATTTAATAATTAATTCATTAATCATTATACATGAGTAAAATATATACTTTTTAAGATACTTTTCAATAGATATTATTATTATTTTTTAATAAATATAAAAATATTATAATAATTGTGAAAAAATTTTTTTTTTTTGTGAAAGTTTTATACCTAAAGAAAATAATTCAAGATGGTTAGAGGAAGAAAACCACAGTTATCTATGATTATAGATAACGTGGTTAACTGTGAGGGAAAAACAAAAGATGAGATAATTAATAATTTACGTGACTTATATATGAATGAAGTATTTTATATGAAAGTTGGGTCAAATGCGCTGCTGTCGGTGAACCCGCAAAGACCAGTAGAATCATCTAATGATGAAACGTTAGAAAAATATACAGAAATAGCTTTAGATACATCTAATGAAAATAAAAGAAAATTATCCCCTCACATCTTTGAAATGGTATGTAGTGCTTACTTCCATATGTTCCGAAATAAAGAAGATCAGACTATCATGTTAAAGTAATATATTATATGATATACTTTTTTTTTTTTTTTGTTATTGTTATTGTTATTTTTTCATATTTTATTTTTATTTTTATTTTTTATTTTATTATTTTTTTATTTTATTATTTTTTTTATTTTTTTATTTTATTATTTTTTTTATTTTTTTATTTTATTATTTTTTTATTTTATTATTTTTTTATTTTATTTTTTTTTATTTTATTTTTTTTTTATTTATATTATATAATTAATAAAATTAATATTGAAAAATTATTAATGAAATGGGTTAAATAAGAATAATAGAATATTACTGTATCATTGTTATTATTATTATTATTATTATTATTCCTATTATTATTATTATATAATAATTCATAATTTTTAATACTTCAAATTAATTATAAATTATAAAATAAAATTTATTTATACATTTTATGTTTTTATTAAATAATAATAATAAAAAATAATAATAATAATGATAATTAATGTTAAATGAAATAGTGGTTTAACTGGAAGTGGTAAAACATTTTGTCGTCAATTAATTATTAATCAATTATGTGCAATAAGTAAAGGGAAAAAGAGATCAAAAACTAAAAATGGTTTAAAATATGCACAAACAATATTAAATGCTTTTGGTAATTCACAATCAATGGAAAATTTAGATGCATCAAATTATGGGTTATATACAGAGGTTCAATATAATTCACATGGAAAAATTATTGGTGCCAAATTCTTAGATTACATTTTAGATAAACATCATTTATATTCAACTTATGAATCCGAAAGAAATTTCCATGTATTTTATTATTTACTTGCAGGTGCAAGTCAAAGTGAGAAATCATATTGGAGATTAGGTGATACTACAACTTATGAATATTTAAGTGGTGAAAGAGCTATTAATCAAACAGATGAAAAAAATTATGAAGATTTGGCAATTGCATTAAAATCACTTGGAATTGGTAGGAGTACTCAGAGACAAATTTTCCAACTTTTAGCCGCAATTTTACATATTGGTAATATTCATTTTATTGATGCAGCAGATCCACAACAAGACTCTTGTCAAGTTAAAAATTTAGATGAATTAGAAATTGTATCTGAATATTTAGGAATACATCCAAGAAATCTTGAAACAATTTTAACTTATAAAACAATGTTAATTAAGCGAGAATTATGTACAGTATTCTTAACAGCTGAACATGCTGAAGTTCAAAAGAATGAATTTGCGTCTTTATTATATTCCCTTCTTTTCAAGTGGATTGTTGAACATATTAATACAAAATTATGTAAAACAGAAGAAGAAACTGCAAATTTCATTGGAATTATGGATTTCCGTGGTACTACCACTGCAGAAGAAGGTGATTTATTCCAATTACTTAGCAATTTTGCAAATGAAAAGTTATACCAATTTACAAATCAACAGTTATTTACTATTCCTGCGGATGATTACAGAGTTCAAAAACTTGATATTACAATACCAAAATATGAAGAAAACCTTGATACCCCATTTGGAAAGAATAAAGATGTAATTGAATTATTTACAGAAGGAAAAGGTTTACTTACCATTATGGATAGTGAGTGCAACCGATCTAAACCAGATACACAAAGATTATTAAGTAAATTTGATCCATTACAAAAGAATGATAGTTTTTGTTTAAATGGCAATGATGATTTCACCATTAGACACTACTTTGGTGATTGTGATTATAACGTTAGTAACTTCATTAAATGCAATAGTGACAATATGAATCCAGACTTCGTTGCTTTATTAAAAGGTAGTGGTGATATGCCAGCTTCAAGCAACGAATTTATTGTTGGTCTTTTCTCAGAAAAAGTGATAGCTACTAAATCATTACCACGTGGTTCAACAAATAATATATGTGAAGTTCAACCATCTCAAAAACCATTAAGAACACCATCTACTAAGCGTAAGAAGGGAAGAGAGAAGCCAACAAGTGAAATTATTCCAACTATTGGTAATCAATTAAATGATTCTCTTAATGAAGTTATTGATACAATGAATAATACAAATCCATGGTTTGTTTATTGTTTAAAGCCGAATAAATATCAAAAACAATCATCATATAAATTCGATACTGAATTTGTTAAAAAACAAATTGAAATTTTTGGAATTACTAATGTTGCACAAGCAAGAGAGTATGACTTTACATCCTATTATACTTTTGATGAATTTTTAGAAATATTTAATCCTATTATTGAACCTATGGAATTAAATCAAACAGATTCTAAAGAAAAATGCATTGCGTTTGCCAATATTTTTAATTGGACAAATAAAGAATTTGCTATAGGTTCATCTAAAGTATTTATTGCAGAAGAACAATGGAAAATTTTAGATAATGAAGTAAGAGCAGTGGAAAATGCTTTGAGATCAGAAAAGCGTAAACCAGAAGGAGATGAAAATGGTATACTTTAATTTATTAATATATAATAAATTTATTTTAATTATTTAGAGTATTAATAATAATAGGAAAATAATAAATAATAAACAATATATTTATATATTTATATATATATATATATTTGTTTTTATTTATGAAAAATAAAAATTCAAATAATATTATAAAGGTGAAGGTGAAGTAAGATCAATGGTGTTTGGAGATGATGCAGAAGAAAGCTGTTCTTTAGAAGGTGAATCTGAATCTCAACTTGATTCAGAAATTTATCAAAGTGATGAAGATTTTGAACCTGAAATATTAGGTAATAAAAATGTTGAAAGTGCCCAAAAGGGTGATGAGAGTGATGAAGAAGAAGAAGAGCATATGACTACTGCACGTAAGCAATGGTTATGTTGTACTTGGTGTTTAACATGGTATATATGTAATTGTTGTTTAGCTAAATGTGGTAAAATGGTTCGTAAAGATATTCAAATGGCATGGCGTGAAAAACTTGCGTTGAATCTTATTATTTTAATTTTAAGTTTAGCTATTATATTCTATATTGTTGGTTTAGGTCAAATTATTTGCCCAAAAAAGAACTGGCTTTCCCATGAAGAAATTGGTCTTCAATCCAATAGTAAAAAGATGCTTGTTGGTTTACATGGTCGTTATTTAGATGTAACAGAATTTTTCAAATCAAATAATCATAGAATTTTTGAAGAAGTTGAAGATTACGCAGGAAGAGATGTTACATATATGTTTTGGTCTCCATTAGATTTATGGGGGGTATCTTATTGTCTTAATGTTGGTGAAAAGCCAGGAAATGATTGGGATTATATATATAAAACATTTGAAAGTATAAGAAAAAATTATGTTAAGAGCGGTCAATATATTCACAGACAAGATGAACCACCTACAACACCTAAAGGTCAAAAAACAGGATATAAAAAGGATTATGTTCATTATTTGCTTAAGAATTACTTTAAGGGTTGGATTGTTGAAAATAAAAATGTTGTTAATGTTCCTACAACATTAAATAAAGGTCAAACTTATCCACAATATGTTATTATACATGAAAATATTTATGATGTTACTCCTTACTTTAGTTCACCAGTAAAATTTTTAGGAGAATTTGGTAGTGTGGTATTAGCAAATCAAAATAAGGATGTTACGAAAGAATTTGATGAATATAGAACAAAATATATAATGAATGGTAATAAGGTATTAAATAGTGAATATGAAAATTACCATCCTGATCAATGTCTAAGATGTATGGGTGATTTGTTCTTTTATGGTAAAGTTGATCATAGAAATGATTTTAGGTGTCAATTCACAAATTATATTTTATTAATTGGATCACTTATTATTGTAACAGTCATTGGTGTTAAGTTCTTGGCAGCTTTACAATTAACTTCAAGAAAAGATCCAGAAGAACATGACAAATTTGTTATTTGCCAAGTACCATGTTATACAGAAGATGAAGAATCATTATTAAGAACAATTAAATCTTTATCTATCTTAAGATATGATGATAAGAGAAAGTTATTGTTTATTATTGCGGATGGTATGATTATTGGTAGTGGTAATGATCGTCCAACTCCAAGAATTGTGTTAGATTTATTAGGTGTAGATCCAAGTGTTGATCCTGAAGCATTCGCATTCCAATCAATTGGTGAAGGTATTATTATTATTATTATTAAATACAATTATTACTAAATATTATTATTAATTAATAATTATACTTATTATTTATTTAATATTTTATAATTAATAAATATAGGTAATAAGCAATACAATATGGCAAAAATCTATTCTGGTTTGTATGAATGCCAAGGAAGATCCGTCCCATTCATAGTAGTTGTTAAAGTTGGAGCTCCAAGTGAACGTTCAAGACCAGGTAATAGAGGTAAGCGTGATTCTCAAATGATTTTGATGCGTTTCCTTTCAAAAGTACATTCTAATTCACCAATGAGTCCTATGGAACTTGAATTATATCATCAAATTAAGAATATTATTGGTGTAAATCCAAGTTTCTATGAATATGTTCTTATGGTTGATGCTGATACTCAAGTTGTACCAGATTCCTTGAATAGAATGGTTTCCTGTATGATTCATGATTCGAAAATTATGGGTATTTGTGGTGAAACTAAAATTTTAAATGAAAAGGCTAGTTGGGTTACTATGATTCAAGTTTATGAATACTTTATTTCTCATCACCTTGCAAAGGCATTCGAATCATTATTTGGTTCTGTTACTTGTCTTCCAGGTTGTTTCTCCATGTATAGAATAAGAACTCCAACAAAGAGAATTCCATTATTAATTTCAAATGCAGTTATTGAAGATTATTCAGAATGTAAAGTTGATACTTTGCATAAAAAGAATCTTCTTTCTCTTGGTGAAGATCGTTACCTAACAACACTTTTAATGAAGCACTTCCCTCAAATGAAATTAAAATTCACACCAGATGCCCTTTGCCAAACAAATGTTCCAGATAGATTTAACGTTCTTTTATCACAACGTCGTAGATGGATTAATTCAACTGTACACAATTTAATTGAATTATTATTCTTACCTCAACTTTGTGGTTTCTGTTGTTTCTCATTAAGATTTGTGGTCATGATTGATTTATTTGCTACTTTAATTCAACCTGTTACTATGGTTTACTTAGTTTATTTAATTTATTACATTATATTTAGTGGTGAAAGACTACCAACTATTTCGTTACTTCTTATACTGGCAATGTATGGTTTCCAAATAGTAATTTTCTTACTTAAAAAGCAATGGCAACATGTAGGATGGATGATTATCTATTTAATGGCTATGCCATTATATGGTTTCTTTATTCCACTATATTCCTTCTGGCATTTCGATGATTTTTCATGGGGTAATACTCGTGTTGTAGTTGGTGATGGTAAAAAGAAAGAATTTGTTGCAGAAACTGAAAAATTTGATCCATCTTCAATTCCTACAAAAACATGGGATGAATATGAACAAGATTTATACGAACAGTCAACAAAAGACTCAAGAATTGATGATTTCTCAGATCCTCCACAATATTCATCATCAATTCCTACAATGCCTCAGCAAAGTATGCAAATGCAACAATTATATGCTGAATCTGCTTATGGAGGAGGATCTACTTACAATGGACCTGGATACCAATCTCAGTATATGTCTGTTATGAATCCGAATGTATCAATGAATAGTTCAATACCAAGTCAAAGACAATCAATGGATTCTTCCCAAATGAACAGAATACCAACTGATGAAGAAATTGTTGCTCAAATTCAAAATATTATTTATAATTCAGATTTAATGAAAATTACCAAAAAGCAAGTTAGAGAGGAACTTTCGAATTACTTTGGTCTTGATATGAGTTCTAAGAAAGACTTTATTAATTGTACAATTGAAGAAATCTTATCAGGTCAAATGTAATAAAACTTTTAAAAGAGTCTAAATATATAGTAAATTAATTGTTAAATATTGTAATATTATTTATTAAAAAATGAATTATTCATATTAATCAATGAATTTATATAAAAGTATTATTTAAAATAATAAATAATTAAAAAATATAATTATAGATAAATATCATATTTATAAAACATTTAATTTTATTTATTTTTTATAATAAATACAGTAAAAATATATAAAATATTGTATTAAATAAAAAAAAATAATAATAATAAATCTATTATTTATTAGTTATTATTTATTTATTTATATATTTATTTATTTATTAGTTATTTATTAGTCATTTATTATTTAATATTAATTAATATTTAATATATTTATTATTTGTTATTTGTTATTTATTTATTATTTATTATTTACTATTTATTATTTGTTATTTGTTATTTATTATTTATTATTAATTATTTATTATTCATTATTTATTATTTATTATTTATTATTTATTATTTATTATTTATTATTTATTATTTATTATTTATTATTTATAATTTTTTATTTTTAATATTTACTATTATTATTATTTATTATTTATTATTTATTATTTATTATTTATTATTTATTATTTATTATTTATTATTTATTATTTATAATTTATTAATATTATTTAATTATTTAATTAGATGTAATTTATTTATTTATTATTATTTATTAGTATATTGTACCATATTAATAGATTAATTAACCTTTAACTTTTTATTTAAAAAATAAAGTTCTAAATAATTCTCCATTTATTAATAAATTTTTCTTATATAAATAATATGTCTTTTAATAAGACATTTTTTTTTAAAATGAAGTTTATTATATTAGAAAATTTATTTATAGTTACTATAATAATATGATGTCTTCTTAATGATACATATAAAACTTTCATCTTTCAAAATTTTAATAAATAACATATTTAATATTTTTTTTTATACATAATATATTTAAATAAAAAATCAAATTATTTTATATTTAAAAAAATTTAAAAAATACATTTTAGTATAAAATCCATAATAACCATTAAATCCAATATTTTATTAGAGTTTGGATATTATTTTTATAATAGTATATAGAAGATGATAGATTTTCTTTATTATAATAGCCTATTTATATATATTTTATTTATAGTACATATAAATTTTAATTTTAAAGAAAATAAAATATATACAAAATAAATAAAATTTTCTCCTATTAGTACTATATATTTTTGAATTTTATATATTTATTCATTCTACCAATAAACCTATTTATCTCACGTTATTGATATAAATAAATCATAGTATCAAAATATTTATTCAATTTTATTTTTAATCCTTATTTTATTTTTAATACTAATTACTATCAAAATATATTTCTTTTTCAATTTTTTTTTACTTTTTTTTTTTTTTTTTTTTTTTTTTTCTTTCTTTTATTTTTTCTTCGTTTTGTTTTAATTTTTTATTTATATATATTTTTTATTTTTCTTTAATTTTTATTTTTATTTTTTTTTTTTTTTTAAAAAAATAAAAATAAAAATAAAATAAAAATAAAAAAAAATAAAAAAAGATAAAAATAAAAAAAAATAAAAAAAGATAAAAATAAAAAAAAAAAAAAAATAAAATTGAAAAAAAAAAAATAAAATAAAAAACATATATATATTTTAATATTACTATCAATTTTTTAATATTACTATTAATATCATATATTTATTTATTATATTACTAATCCGTTATAATATTAAATATCTTTCCTTTTGATATATTTAATTAATTAAATAAATAAAAGAAATAAAATAGTATCAGTATTAAACAATTTTAAAATATTTTTATTAATTATAATTAATAGTTTAGTTAATATTTTAGTAAAATAATATCTGATATAAACTATTTTTACAATCATCACTTTTCTATACTTTTAATTTAAAATTATTATTATTTTTATAACTTATAGTAATAATTAATATATAAAGTACAAATAACTTGAATCAAGGAATGAAATTGGTATAAAAAATAAAAAAAAAAAAAAAAAGAATAGATTAATATATATACTAATAATAATAAATCATTTTCTTTTCTTTTTTTTTTTTTTTTTCTTTTTTTTTACTCTATTATTTATATTATTATTTATTTACAATATAAATAAAAATAAAGTATATATATATATATATATATAAAGTTATAGGAAATTATTATTTATATTTAATATAAACTTAAATATTCATTAAAAATGAGTTTTGATATGAATAGTGAATTTTTATATTATCCTCAACAAACACAAAAAATCTTTAAAAATAAAAAAATAGGAAATGAAATAGATGCAAAAAATCAATCAGGTATATTAACCGATAATACCAATATGATAAATAATCCAAAAATATTTGATAGTATCGATCAAACTTCATTAATGACTACATTTTTAAAGCAAAATATTCAGCAAAATTTATCCTCAAAACCACCTTCGCCAACTCCATCAGTTTCACAATCTCCTATTGATGAGTTCACAAATATTGAAAATATCGGTAATGAAATATTTAATAGCATTAATATTGGTGAACATTATTTCGATAATAGCTATCCACTTACTCCACAAACATTAAATTCAAAAGATAATAATTCAAGTAGTAATGTTGGTAGTAGCAGTGGAAATAATAGCATTCATCAAAAGGTATCAATAGATAGCGTGAATGAAAAATCAGTTAAAAAAGTTAAGACAAAACCAATTGAACTAATTAATGAAAATTCAAAATTCAATATAATAAATGCTAACCAAAATACATCTGATAATAATACAACTTTATCAAAAGATGGAAATAGAACAACTACTGTAACTAATAGCAATACTGATGCTAATCAAAAAATAATAGTGAAAGATAATCAAATAACTTCACCATCAGGAAATTTCGATAGCAATTATAATATTATTTTGAATAATTCTGTACCCGAGAACAATGAGCAAATGAAACTTAATTTACAAAAAAAGAATATGACTGAAAGTAATAATGAAACTAATATGGAAAATCCAAATATTACAAATGAATCAAATGCATTCCATGCTAATGGCAATCTTCCATTAAATTCTGTATTACCAAAACAAAATGCTGTTCATAATAATGTACCATTACATATTAATACTGGAAGATCATTAAATAATTATGGATTAAATATAAGAGGAATGGAAAATCAAATAGTTCTTCCACAACAAAATGCTGCCTCAAGTGTTTTACTTACACCAAGTTCACCAACTATGCCTACTTCTAGTGTATATAATACACCAATGATTTATGAAGTATTTAGTGATCCAAATATGATGTCTCAATATTATGATGAAAACAATGAGCCAATTATAAGTCAACCTCAAGCATTTGATACGTTCCAAGTATTAACATCTTCTAACCAAAATGGTCAAGGTTCAATTTCTTCTATACAGTACCCACAAATGATAAATCCAAGTAATCCAGCAGCAGCTTCTCAAAGATTCCATAATATTATTAATACACAAAGGTATCAAGGTATTCCAAATTGTGGAATGGTTGGCCCTTTAATGCAAGGCCAAAATGATAATAATATTGTTATGCCCAGAATTATTAGTCATATTCCAAATCAACAACAGTTACCAACACCTCATATTAATGGGGCTAATCAGGCTCAATCTTCACCAAATCCACAAAGCCTTAATCGTTTTGTATTCCAAGCTAATACTAATCCAATGCCAGTACAAATGCCAATGCCAGTACCAGTACCAGTTTCTCTTCCACAAAGTGCACAACCAGCACCAAGTCAACAACCCACTGCGCCTACACCAGCACCACAATTTGGTGCACCAGCACCAGCATCAGCCGTAAATATCCCACCAAGAATTAAGACATTCCTTCCCCCACAACCTCCAATTAAATTCTTTAATGGTTATCCAGCTGGTAATACACCATATACTCCAATTTCACCATTTCCAGGATCACAACCAAATAAAGCTATGCTCTTACCACCACATGCTTATCCTCGTACATTAAACAAAAGAAAGCACAAGAGAAAGAGAACTACAACAGGTCAACTCGATATTTTATTAAATATATTCAAGACTAATGATACACCACCATTTGAAGTAAGAGAAGAATTAGCAAAAAAAGTTAATATGACTAATCGTGAAGTTCAAGTATGGT
>JACVTC010000008.1:1330000-1362500 GCA_016946835.1 Neocallimastix lanati (nom. inval.) | reverse complement strand
TTATGAATTATATGGATTTGGAAAAGGCTTTGTTTTGGATAAATATATAAGTTGAGTTTCATTATTAATAAATGCTTTCATATATCCCTAATAATTATTATTTTTATTTTGATAATAATAATAATAAAAATAATATTTAAAATAATAATTCTTAATATAATAAATAAAAATATAAGAATAAAATATAGTTATTTTACTTTATGAATTAATGAAATTGCTACACATTCTACATCATCTAAATCAAAATCTTCAATACCAGCAAATTTAAAAGCTTTTAATAAACTGTGATATGACATCATTTTTGCTTTTTTTCCTAGTCTAAAATAAAAGATATAAATTCAAATTCAAATCTATTATTATATTTTACAATTGTACAAATCAAAAATGTTAAATGTTAATTTTATATATATACATACACTTTTGAAAATAGATTTCTAAACATCAAAGAATCTAATTGTTTTTTCAATATCATATATATTTCTGTTTTAATATACCAATCTTGTCTTTCTTTCAAAATGGCATTATATATTTTGAAATTTCCTTGTTTTATTGCTTGAATTAAATCATTGAAATATTCATAATACCCGTATTTCTTTAATAAAACTTCCCTTGGAAATTTCCCTAATATTAATCTTACTACTGTTAAATATAAAAATATTAATCTTTTAAAAATTAATAAATAAAGTCAATAATTTTCACTATTTTATTAATTGACAGAAAAAAAAAAAAAAAAAAAAAAAAAAAAAAAAAAAAAAAAAAACGATATTTATATTATTAATTTTAACTTTTTTTTTATACCTTTTGTTTTTAGAGCATTCTATTTCTTCAGGACAATTTATATATGCATAATTTAAATGTTTTTCAGCCTTTTTTTTTTTTTTTTTTTTTTTTTTGATATAATAAATAATATTTTTATAAGTAATATTAATTTATATATATATATATATATATAAATATATATATAATAATTACATTTAAAAAATTTGAATTAAATAATTCTAATCTTCCTATATAATACGAATAAGTCACTTGATCTGACATTGGAAATTTATAAAAATTTTCTTCATCTAATTTATATTGCTTTAACTTTTCAATAAATGACTGACAAAGATGCAAATTTTTTATCTTTATTTTAAAATGGTTTATTAGTTAATTAGTATAAATTATTACTTTATATATTATATATGTATTTACTTTGAAATAAGTCTTGAAAGCTAAATTTGTAATAAAATAAGCACTTTTTTTTTTTGAAGTTTCTAAAGGTTCTCTTATTATTATTATTATTATATTATTATTATTATATTATTATTATTATTGTATATTCTAATAGCTTATAATTATTTTTGTGAAAAAAAAAATATTTCTATTCTTTTTATTATTTTTAATTTTCTTATAGATTATTACCTGTCATTAACTATTGCATTAAACATTCTACCAAAAAGACGTGCAGCTTCTTCTATTTTTTCTTTTTTTCCCCCTATGTTTTCGGGTGACAAATCACACTTTTTATATAAAATAAATTTAATACAAAATTGAATTTTACATATTTATATGTCCTAATATTTAAATATTTATAATTTTACCAAGTATGCCAATTGAACAATACTACGTGATAATGATTTTAAAAGTAATATATGCCATGTATAACTAAAGACCTGAATATAATCACTTTTATTATTAATAATGATATGGATAATAATAAACATTAATTATATTAGACTTATAATAGTAAAATCAAATATTGCTTTAATTTTAATTCTTATTAATTATTTTTTACATATAAAGTTTCCTATATAAATCAAATAATTTAACATTGTCGTTGTAGTCCCAATTTTTAATAAGATTAAAATATGTCATAATAAAATTATCATAAAGTTCAAGGTTTGGGAAACTATCAATAATTTCTCTAATAATTTCATCATCCTATTAAGTTATTATTATTTATAATAATATTAACAATAATATAAATACAAATATAAAAATAATATTTTGGTAAAACAAAAAACAGGCTTTATAAAACCATTTTCAATTTTACAAACCAATGAATTTAAATTTGTAACTAATGTATTGTATTCGTTATCGTCTAATTCTTCGGGATTAAATATTTTCGTAAAATTTACTTCATTTTTTTGCCTTACTATTTCAGAAAGTTGAAGGCAAAATGAATGTGCATCACTAATATTCATTGCAAATAACAAAAAAAAAAAAAAATAAAAATAAAAATAAAAATAAAAATAAAAATAAATAATTCTTTAAAATAAAAAATAATTGTTCGTTGCAAATTTATATTATAAATGACAAAATGAAATGATTTAACTAATTTTATTAATTTATTTTACTCAATTCTATCACATATATTATTAAAAATAAAATAAAATATAATTAATAAAATATAATAAAATAAAATATAATAAAATAAAATAAAATAAAATAAAATAAAATAAATAAAATAAAATAAAATTAAATATATATTATAAAATGTTTTATAATTAATCAAGTTTATTATTCCTTTTAAATATATATGGATAATAATACTTCAAAATATTAGAATTTTAATAGTAGTATCTATGATTATTAAATCTCTAATCAGTAATAAAAATATTAAAATTATAATAATAAAAGATTTTTGTAATATTTTACTATTTTTTATAAATAATTAAATAAAAATATATATATATAATATTGAATTGAATAATAATAAATAGGTATGATTTAAATAAAGTTCTTGATTATTCTAATATTATATAAATTTGAAATAATTAATTCAAACATAATAATTTATATTATGATTATATATAACTATTTTTATTTTAATTGTATTTATTAATATTTCAATACAATTAATATTATATCTAATAATTTAATATTTAAAATTTTTTTTATTTTTTTTTTTCTATTGAAAATTAATGATTATTTGTTAAATTTTTATTATTAAAAATAAAAATATCATTAATAAAAATTTATATATATAAAAAAAAAATTATATATATTTAAAGATGACTGATTTAGATGTGGAAGCTATGCTAGAAGCACCATATAAAAACGAGAAGGTATAATCTTAATAATTATTTATATATATATTGTTATAAATTTTTTATTTTTATCAAATCATAAAATTTTATAATTAATTATGAATAATATGTACATGAACATAATTTTTATTATATAAAATCTAAAAGAATTTAAATCCAGAAACTAAAGAAGTTCAAAAAGAAAAAGAATCAACTAAATATTCTGAAGATAATATGAATGAAGATCAATCAGAAGAAATAAATGATTCTGGTAAAGATAAAGAAGAAAGAGAAGAAAGGGATGAAAAGGATAAAAAGGAAGAAAAGGAAGAAAGAGAGAAAAGAGAGGAAAGAGAAGATAGAGAAGATAGGGAAAAAAGAAGGTATAAAGAATAATAATTATATGAAATATAAGAATTTAAATAATGAATTAATAAATAACATAATAATAAAAATAAAGTAAATTAGTAATAAAATAAAAATAAAAATAAAAAATTAATAATAAAAAAATAACAAATACAAATAAATAAAATTAATTAATTAATTAATTAATAATATAAAAAATTTATATTTAAAAAATATTTAGATGATATATATCATATAACAAAATATTATTTTCATTTATATATTAGAATTGTGATATAAACTATGTAACTAATATTTATGTTTTAATCTTCCCATAATATTTTTTTAATAATGAATTTAAAATAAAATAATACTTTTATACTTATTTAAATTAAAATTATAATAATAATTTTAAATAAAAATAATTTAATCTGAAAAAAATGTTACAAAATTACTTCTTTTATATAAATAATTATAAAGACATCATTCAAGATCTCATAGAAGTAGGCATAGTTCAAGATCTTCTCATAGACATTCTCATCATAGGCATAGAAGTAGAAGAAGAAGCCATTCTTACGATCGTCATAAAAGTGGTTCACGTTCACGTTCATATAGATCAGAAAGAAGAAGTCGTTCTATTTCAAGAAGAAGAAGAAGAAGTCGTAGTCGTAGTCGTAGTCGTAGTCGTAGTCGTAGCCCTCGTAATATATCAGAAGAAAGGTACAATATACTAAATAAATATCAATAATAGAAATTTTGAATAATTATATTTATTTTATAATAAAATAATAAAATACTATTAAAAACGAAACTCCTAAATTATTATTTATTTTTTTTTTAATATTAATATTTATATATAAATTTATTAATTTAAATATGAATAAATGAAAATAAATAATTATTATCAATAGAAATGAAAAACCTGAAATATCAGAAGCTGATAGAGATCGTCGTACAGTATTTGTAATGCAACTTTCAGCAAAATTAAGAAACAGTGAACTAAGAGATTTCTTTTCAACAGTAGGAAAAGTATCGGATGTTAAAATTATTGCTGATAGAAATTCTAGACGTTCCAAAGGGTATTTATAAAAAAATATATATAAAATATAATTAAAATATAATGTATTATAGAAAATTTAAGATAATAAATTTTATTAATAATATTAATGTAGTGTTGGTTATGTTGAATTTGAAGATGAGGCTTCAGTCGAAAAGGCATTGACATTATCAAATCAAAAACTACTTGGAATTCCTATTATAGTACAAAGAACCGAGGCTGAAAAAAATACTTCTACAATCAATAACAATCCAAATATCCCATCATTTAACGCTAATCGTTCAAAAGTAAATCCATATAGGTAATATAATAAATATGTATATAATATAATATAATAAATATGATAAATATAATGTATATATAGATTTTTGTTTTTTGTAAATTGTATTGTAATATTATTTCTATTACAATGTTGTATTTCAAAATTATTATATAATTAATGTAAACTATTTATTTAAATGAATATTAAAATTAATTAAAATAAATAATCAAATAAACAATACATATTTATTAAGTAATAAATGTTTTTATTATATATTTCTTAATATCAAATAAAATATTAAAAATAGTGTAAAAGAGCAAAATGATTTGGAAACATCATATAAACGTTTATATGTTGGTTCAATTAATTTTAAAATTACAGAAGAGGACTTAAAAAGTTTATTCAAAAACTTTGGTGAATTAGATTTTGTAAAACTTCATATTAATCAAGAGACCGGAAGATCATGTGGTTATGCTTTTATACAGTAAAATATTTATATTTATATTTTTATGTTTAAAATTATTATTATAATTTATTTTTCATTTAATATTTTATATAAGTTTTTAATTATTAATGAATAATTTTATTTTTAATACATTGTTATAAAGATATAAACGTGCGGAAGACGCGAAAAAAGCATTAGATATAATGAATGGATATGAGCTTGCTGGAAGAGTTGTAAGTATGATATTGAATTAACAATGTATTTGTTAAAAAATAATTATTAAACAGATATATATATTTATATCTATATTTAAAAAATTTATGAAAAAGATTAAAGTTGGATTAGTTTCAGATAAAGCAACAAATAATATGGATTTGAATTTGGATGATAGTGGTAAGTTTGATTATAATAAATTAAATATTAAAAGAGTTATATATAATTAATTTCTTAATTTAATAGACACTGTTGGTTTTTCAATGAATTCGTATGAGAGAGCTAATTTAATGCAAAAACTTTCTAGAAGTGGTGAAATGCAAGTACCAACTGTAGTTCAACCATATATGTAAGAAAAGATAATTAAAGAAATTAATTGAATATATTTAATGAGTGGTTAAATTAAAATAATTAAAATATAAAATATTTTTTACAAAAATATAAATTAAAATTTATGTAAATTATAGTAAAGTACAAAATCCAACTATAACTACAAATGTTTTATTAACAAATATGTTTAATCCAGATGAGTAAGTTTATTATAAATTAATTTAAAATTTAATGTATTATTTATTTATTAATTTTTATTTTTTTATTTTTGCTTTTTTATTTTTTTATGTTATTATTATTATTATTTTTATTATATGTTAATATGAATATGGTAATATATTTTTATTACTATTGTAGAGAAACTGAACCTGGTTGGGAAAAAGAAATAGAAGAAGAAGTTGGAGGTGAATGTTCTAAATACGGAAAAATATTGAATATTGTTGTAGCTAATAATACCAAGGTATGTATTATGTTTATTATTCAATATTTTATTAATGTTTCATATTGTTAATATTATTATTAGTCACAATAACCATTATACTTTATTATCATGTTATTTCATTATTTTTTATAAAATTTTTGGTTTTAGTATTAAATAATAATTATTGATATTATTTATATATTATGTTAATAATAATGAATATTATATAATTAAGGGAAATGTTTATATAAAATACGCAAATATTACATCAGCACAACAAGCTGTAACAGCATTAAATGGTCGATTCTTTGCAGGAAAACAAATTTCAGCATCTTTTATTATAGATGCTGTATTCCCACAAAAAAATTATTGAATTTAATAATATTAATATCTAATTTAATAATATTAATATCGAATTCTAATTGTTATACAACATTTTTTTTTCCTATAATATTTTTATTTATTTGATATATCAGTTAGATTCTAACACAATTATTTTATTTATTTATTTTAATTATACAAATATAATACAATAATAAATAATTAATAAAATTATTTTATTTAAAATATTTATTATTAACATTTTTTTTTTTTTTTTAAATTATTAATTTATTAAATAATTTATTCATTCATAAATTATATAATTATCAGAAATGGATGAATCAATTGATTATTGTACTTTTATAAAATAAAGTTAATTATAAAATCTTGAAGTTTAAATAAAACATATATAAATAAATGAATAAATAAGTGAATAAATAAATGAATAAATAAAATTTAAATTAATTAATAATAAGATTAAAAATTTTATTTTAAAAAAAAAAAAAAAATTGGATTAAACCTTTTTCAAGCCAAAATTATAATTTAAATATATTAAATAAGATAGGCTTTTCTAGTAGATATTTGATCAAAATAAATATTTTGATTTTTCATTTTAAAATAAACCAAAAATTGATTATTATTATGTTTTATATAATTACAATAAATTTAATAATTGATAAATTGAATAAATTGTTAAAAAATTATAAATAACTTGAATTTATTAAATTCTTGTTGTTTTAAGTAAATGATATAAAAGAAAAAAATATTACCGAGAATATTTATTTCTTAAATTTTTTAATTAACTATACATTAATAAAAATGTTCTATAAACTTATTATTAATGAAAATTTTTGAATTATTCTGTCTTTGCAATGATAAGTAATTTATAAAAAATACTAAAGTTATTATATTTATATAATTGAATTAATAATACTTTGTATAATATATATAATAGTAATATTTTAATAGTATTACACTAATACAAATAATAAATAATTTAATAATAAATGTAATATATATAAAAAATATTAATTTAATAATAGTAATAATAATAAAAATAAAAATAATAATAATAATAATAATAGTAATTAATTAATTAATTAATTAATTAGTAAATAAATAAAAAAATAAATAAATAAATAAACAAATAAACAAACAAATAAATAACCAAATAAATAAATAAATAAATAAATAATAGATATAAATTATATATAATAATAATAATAATAGAATAAAAAAATTTATTTAAAATTTAATATTTTATAAAAACATTTCTTTAAACTATTTTGATATTACCCTTATATACTTTTTTTTTTTTTTTTTTATAAAAATTAATTTTTATTTTTAAAATTTATAAAAATTATTTCTTTTATTGCTAAAATAACATATCATTTTTATTGTTTAATCAATAAAATAAAACATTTAATTTTATATAAAATAAAGTAATTATTAAAATAATAATAGTCGTTATGATTAGTCAAACATAAAAACAAAATAAATAAATAAATAAATAAATAAGTAAATAAAAATAGAACAAGAAGTAAAAATAAATGATTTATTTATAGATAAACTAAATAAAAATCGTTATTTTTATTCAAATCAATATAAATATATATTTTACTGTCAACAAAAAATAAAAATAAATTTATATCAGTAAATATAATTAAAATACTAATAAATATTAATAAAAATCACATTCATATTTATAAATAAAACAATGACATTCATAATAACAGCTATAATAATAATTATAATAAACAATATATCATTTATGATAGTAATAATAAATAATAAGTATAATATTAATATAATAAAAAAATCATAATCATAATCATAACCATAGTCATATTCATAGTCATAATCATAATTATAATCAAAATCATTATCATCATCATATTCATAATAATAATTATAATCATAATAATAATTATAGTCATAATCATAATCATAATCATAATCATAATCATAATCATAATCATAATCATAATCATAATCATAATCATAATCATAATTATAATCATAATTTAATCATAATCATTAATATAAGCATAAACATAATCATATTTTTAAAATAATTAAAATGATATATAAACAATTTAAAAAAAAATAAATAAATATTATTTATAATTACTTAAATAATTAATAATTTTTAATAATTATTTATTTTTATAAAGTGCATATAAACATAATATAATTATTCATTGTATTAATATATTTATTTATATCTATATCTATATAAATTATAATTTTAAGTTCATAATAAATTTTTTGTGAGTGTTTTTAAATTTAAAGGTAATTCAATAAAATACAATGTTATTTAAATTTAATTTTAAAAAAATAAATATTTAATGAGAATAAAGTTTTTTTTTTTTTTTTTTTTTTTTTTTTTTTTTTTTTTTTTTTATTATATATATATATATAAATTATTAATAAAAAAATAAAGAACATAAATATATATTGTTTAAAAAAAGTAAAAATAAAAATTAAATAATAATTAAGTAGAGGGAAAAATCTTTTAATATTTGAAAATAAATAATTTATATAAATAAATATATTTAAATAAAATTATTTAAATTATGAATTAATATTTTTATATTTTATTAAATTCAGGTATATACAATTACTTCATAAAAAAAAGAAGGTAATTTTTAATATTTATTTATTATAAATATAATTGACAAAAAGTAAAAATATTTTGATATATTTATATTCATAGCTAAGAGTAAATATTTATTAATTAAGTTAATTGAAAATATATTTAAAATGGAAGTGCCAAAAATGGAAAATATAATAAAATATGATCATAGATTTATATTAGCTCTAAGGGAAAGTCCTCTTGTTGGGGTTCCTGATAATTTTGATGGTTCATTTATGTATGTATATAAACATATTAAATATTGTAAAGTATTTTTCCTCGATTTATTAATCTTCATTATAAATATTTTAAGTGAGATTTACACTGATAGAAGAAAAAAAATGTATAGAAATGGTATGAAATTTAATATTAAATTTAAAATATTTATTATTGGTAATTTTGAGTTTAATATATTACTTTTGAAATTTTCACTAATAGATGGTTCAAGTACGGATATGTTACCTTCGCAATCAATAAATGGTAATGATTATAAATTAAAAAAAACTCAATAATAATATAACTAATATTTAAATTGGTTTTTTTTTATCTTTTAAATTTTAATAGATAGAAGTAGTATTGTATTAGGCCCTCCAAAAATTAGTTTTGCATCATCAAAACAAGCAATTAAAACAAAATTTGATGAAGAACAATCAAAATATATGATGACTTCAAGAAGATTACTTAAACAAGTATATTCATATAATGATTTCAAAATATATAGACATTTTTTATTTCATTTACTTATTTATTATTATTAATATATTTTTTATTTTATCTTATTTTTTTTTTATTACTTTGTATTTAATTATATATTCTAATCTTTTTAAATATAATTTCAAAGAATTCTGACGATCGATCTAAAAATATGTATAGAAATCGTTATCAAAGAAATATGCGAGATAGAAGCGATGGTTTTGACCATAATAATGTAGTAAGTCCCACAAGTGGTCAAATGCATAGTCATAATTATGAATATAATAGAAATTCAAGTGAAAAAGTTTGGAAATCTAATCATCAAAAAGATAAATCATTTGAAAATGATGAAGAATCTAGCCAACAACATTCCAATAGTTCTTTAAATAATGATAGAAAAAGAAATCAGTATCAACAAGACAAATATAATAATACTAATAATAACAATATGGATGATCATAAAAGAAATAGAGATCGAATGATGAAGTTTGATAAGGATAAATATTCTTTAAGGATGCCAAGTAATGATATGAGAGATAGATCTCAAAATAAAAGAGAAGATGGTAAATGAATACATATATCTATTGGATTATTTTTAAAAAATATAATTATAAAAATTATTTATATATTATTCATAGTCATAAAATTATATATTAAATTTATTTTTTTAAATTATTTTTGAAATTGAAGGCAATAGATATTCATTTAAATCGCCAGGTCTTGCTTCAGCACCAGTTGGTAAATCTGATCATCATTCATATAATCGTAAACAAGAGGATGTTCCGGAATGGATGAATTATTCTCCATTGGATGACGTTAAATTAGGAAATAATGATAAAAAGGTTGATGATTTCCAAATTTTTAAAGCAAAAATGAACAATAGACAAGGTATTTCATCTTTATCAAAACCATCACAATATAATGAAAGAGAAACGTTTTTTGATGAAAACATGAGAAATAATACTGATAAGAACATGATTAATGAAATTGAAAAGTTGAATAATGAGACAAATATAAGAAATGAATTAAAAGAACTAGAGAGAAAAAAGGAATTCTTTGATATTGACCAATCTGATAAAATGTTTAGTTCTGTTGATCAATATTTCACAAATTCATTAGAAAATAATAAGAAAGAAAAATTACAATCTATTTTTACAGATAATATAGGATATTCAATGGATAATCCAGAAAATAGAAAATCACCCGAAAATGCTGTTAGTGGATCAAAATTTAGTCGATTCTTTTCAAGTTCAAATGATAACATTGTGGAAGTCGGAACAAATGAAGTTCCTCCACCCCCACATATATCAAATTTTGATGTTCAAACAATTCAAAATCCAATGCAAAATCCAATGCAAAATCCAATGCAAAATCCAATTCAAAATCCAATTCAAAATCCAATGCAAAATCCAATTCAAAATCTAATGCAAAATCCAATGCAAAATCCAATGCAAAGTCCAATTCAAAATCCAATCCAAAATTCAATGCAAAATCTAATGGTTTCTAATTCAATATTAGAAAATTCAGCTTCATTATTAAACAAAAGCAATACTATTAGCTCACCAATGGAACAAACTATTCCATCAACTAATATGCCACCACTACTGCCAGGAAATTTTACAAATATTCCTGAAAACGATGTTAATTTGTCTAACAATGGTTCTGTTTCAAATCTTCATAAGGATGAGGATACTTCAATTATCGATTCGTTTATTTCCAAGTATTCAATTCCACCAGAAAAAATTGTTAATAGTACAAATCCACCACCATTACCTTTACAACAATTACCAATTAATTTACAACAACAAATGCAGTCTCCAAATATGTTAAGTAATATGAATCAACCAAATGAACTTCCTGTAAATTTAGCTAATGCATTACAGCAGCCATCACTTCCACAAAATATGCCACCAGTTAATTTCAATAATCAATTACCATTTAATCAACTTTCATTAAACTTGGGTAATTCAGCTCAACAACAAAATCCTATTCCAATTGAGAAAAAGATTTATTCTGAAGAAGATATATTAAAATCAATGGGAATAAAAAAATCAGAAAATGAAAATCATGAAAAAACTGAAAAAGATATTGAACAAGATAAGGAGTCTATGAATCGTGTAATGGACTTATTGGCAAAATCAATGGTAAAAAAAAATTTTTTTTATCAAAATTTGTAAATAGTATAATATTATAAAATAAGTTTTTTTTTTAGTTTGTAATGTTTAAGGATAAAATAATTTTTTATTATTAATGTAAATTTTATTTTTTTATTTTATTTTATTTTATTTTTTATGTTTATTTCTAATATGAATTATAATATTATATATTTAATTTCTAATTTATTAACAATAAAAAACATATATATATATATATATAAAAGAGTGTTAAATTAGCTACAAGTGATAATAATATACAAGGATTAAATCCAAATGAATTAATTCATAGTCCTGTAGGTCAGACAGTTTATATAAATTCACCAACTGGACCTGTGCCATTGAATAATGAACAATATCCAGAATTACAATCTCCACCAGTCATGAAACAAACTAAAAGCAATAATGAAACAAGAAAACAATTTGAAAATAATGTTATGAATAATAAAATAAATGAAGCTCCAAAACAAAAGAAGAATTCACTTTCAACCAAGCAATCATCATCTCAAATACTTCAAAATCTAGTTCAACATACAATTGATTCTAAATTAGGTAGTAATATTATGAATGATAAGAGTAATGTACAAAATGATGAAATTGATGAAATTGAGCCACCAAAAGCTGTTAATGTTCAATATGAACCAATGAGTAATTTGTCAAAATTAATAAATTTTTATTATTAATATTATTATTATATTATTTTTTTTATTAATAAAAATATTTATAATAATTTGAATAAAACTATAATGTTATGCTTATTATTTATTTATTAATATATATGTTTTTTGATTGAATTAGAAACACCTGTAATGGAAATGAATAATATTAATAACAATATGAATATGAATATTAATATGAATATGAATATGAATATGAATAATTTACCATTTAGCCAAGGAATGAATAATCCAAATGTTATGAATCAATTACCAATGATGGGATTCAATAATAATATATACGATCAATTTTCGATGAATAAAGAAGAAATGCTTCCACCTCAATTTATGAAGCAAAGACCACCAATTCCAATGATACAACAAAATCAAAATTTTATGGATTCACCACAACCAAATCCAAATATGATTTTACAATTTAATCAAAACTTACCACCACAACTTCAAATCCCACCTCAATTTCAAAATGAACAACAGTCATTTTCACTTCCTCAAGGAATATACCCAGGAATGATTTCAAATATGGCAACTCAACAATCTCAACAGCAAATGCTTATGACAAGAAGAAGTATACCAGTATCTATGATGTTATCTGGTAATTATTAGTTTTATATTATTTTTACTAATACTAATCATTAATACTTTAATACATTAATTTTTATTATACTTCATTATTTATTTATTTTTTATTTTTTTATTTTTATTATTTTACTTTTAATAATATATAAATATTTTATTACATTTCACAATTCCTTTTATTTTTATTTTTTTTTTCTGAAATATAATAAAATGCTACATATATTATTTAATAAATAAATTAATTATTTGATTATATATTTAAAATTATCAATTTAGAAAATATTGGAAATAGTCCAACACAATATATTACTGTAAGTATTTCTAATTATTTATTAAGAGTTATTAATATAATATTTATTACGTAAAACTAATTAAATATTTTTTTTTATTGATATTAGGTTGAAGAACTTGAACGTCAACAAATGAAATAAATTTTATAAAAAAAATGATAATAATTTTTTTTTTTTTTAATTTATTTCAAATTTTTAAAGACTTATCAATATTGTAATAATTAATAGCAATTTTTATATTCTTAAATAATGAGTTAAATATATATTAAAAATAGTAAACATATTTATTATAATTATTATTATTATTTCTAAAAAGAATATAATACTATTAATAATACACATAATAACGATAGTACTAATAATAAAACTAAGATAATTTTATTGGAATATTTTATATATATTATATATTATAGATATCTTAACTGTATTATTTTTTTTTATTTATTTAAATATACATTTTTTTTTTCTTTTTCCATTGAAATTCTTTAAATATCTAATTTATTTATTTAATTTGTAAATTATTATTATTTATATGCTTATTATTATTTTTATTTTATTTTATTTTTTTTATTTTTTTTTATTTCATTTATTTACTTTTTTTATTTTATTATTAAAGTTTAAATAATGATAAAAAAAAAAATAAAAAAAATAAAAAAAATATATATATATATAAATATAGATAAATTGAATAAATAAATTGTATATAAATAAAGAATAATTGAAAAGAAAAAATAAAATAACGTAAAATAAATTGAACCAATAAAACAAAAATCTTAGATAATAGAATTTAAATATAGTGATTATAATAATAGTGATAGTGATAATAATAATAATAAATAGTTTAAAATAAAATTTTCAATATATATATTTTTTAAAAATAAAAATAATAATTATAATAATAATAAAAAAAAAAAAAAAATGCTTTTTTTTTTTTTTTTTGAAATATATTTCTTTTAAACATTTTTAGTGATTATATATATAAATTTTTAATAATATTTTTTTTAAAAAAAGAAAAAAAATGCAAACGTAATTTTAAGAGTAAACAATAGGTATAAAAGCATTAAAAAAAAAAAAAAAAAAAAAAACTATTTTAAAGTTATAAAGTTGAAAAAAGGGGAAATATTTTTTTTTTAAATCAACTAAAATATACTATACATAAGAAATTATTTAAAATTATATTTATTGAGAGTGTGCTATAATTTTTATAGCTGATATGCAATATTAATTAACTTTTAATGAACAATAAATAATAATAATAATAATAATAATAATAATAGTAGTAGTAAAAATAATAATAATAATAATAATAATAATAATAATAATAATAATAATAATAATAATAATAATAATAATAATAATAATAATAATATAAAAAAAAAAAAAAAAAAAATTAAAAATACAAATAAGAAAGAAAAAAAAAAAAAAAATCAATAATAATAATAATCAAATGGATATAAACAAGAATACATTTAATTATATGATTCAATAAATAAATAAATAAACAAGTACAAAAAAAAAATAAAAAATAAAATTAATATTTAAATCAGTTAATGAATTTTAAAAATAAAATGTAATAGATATAATATTTATAATAAAAATTTTATTTTGAAGGCTTTCTTATGTAAAATAAAATAAAATATTAGGTAAAGCATTAATAAAAATTTAAAAAAAAAAAAAAAAACTTAGAAAAAATATAATTAGTAATGTACTAATAAAAATAAAAATAAATAAATAAATTAAAAAAAATAATTAAAAATAAAATAAAAAAAAATTAATAATAAAAAATTTTATATAAATATAGTAAATAAATTATTAAGTACTATGGTTAACAAAGAGAAAAATATTACATTTTATATATCTGAATGTGGTACTTATATTTTAAAATAATTTCTTTATTAATAGCATTTAAACAAAAGAATAATTATTAATAACATTTATATTTTTATATAATTTATTTATTAATAACATTTAAATAAAAGAATTAAAATCATAAAATCTAACCATTATATGATTTATTTAATAATTCACTTAATAATTAATTTAAAAATTGAAGTAACAAAATAATACAATAAAATAATACTATGTAGCACATAATAACTAAAGCCACATATTTTATATACCACGTGATTTATTTGTGATATTTGGGTGATGTTGCATCACGCCAATTTTCACGTGATGTATATATTAACAAAAGAATTATATAAAAATATAAATGTTATTAAAAATATAAATATTATTAATAATAATTCTTTTATTTAAATATTATTAAAAAAAAATAATTATAATGATAAAATTATTAATTATAGAGACGCATTTGAATATTTATTTAAACTGTATAAATTTATTAAGCTTTATAAATTAAATTTTCGAATTAAAGAATTATTATTATTTCGTTTGGTTATTCCTCATTTCTTAATTATTTATTATAAAATAATATTTATAATATATTATTTAAATCAGTTAAACAATCAAACCACAAATTAATAGTATTATTTCTATCCCATTTAGCATTAATTAACTTGGCTTCAATATTTTTGTAGCGTTCAATTAAGACACTGATTTCATTAGTTTTATTTATTGCTCTTTTTTTTATTTTCCAAATTCCTCTTATTTTTCTTTGATAATCATAATATGGTAAATGTTCAAGTTCATTTAATTTATCTATTAATTCATAATAAGATGGTTTTGTTGGAAATAAATTATTTAAATAACTATTGAGTGATTCTGCAATTATAATATTATTGTTACACGTATTAGCATTTTTTTTTTAATTTTTTAAATAATATTTTACATGTTTCTTGTTCTTTATTTTTTAATATTGCAAAAGAAGTAGTATAAAAACTATCTAACTCTTTAGCGTAAGTTCTTGTAATAAATATTTGATAACTAAATTTAGGGGCAATAAAAAATGTCCATCAACAAATATATCATCATTATATTCTAAATAATTTTACTTGAAAAAGGGATTGAAAAATTATTAAATTAGTATTTTTTGAATATAATAAAATTTTCACCTCGCTTTGGTTTATAATATTTAGATTTATTAGGAATTTCAGTAAATGTTATTAAATTGGATGGTAGTTTTTTATTTAAATTTCTTGATATTTGGGATTTAATTGAATTATATTCTGGACATATAAATCTCATTTCTTTAGAAATTTTATTATATAGGGATTTTATTTTTATACCAAAAGGAATTGAACTTTTTTCAATTCCATTTTTAATTTTATGTTTCATTATAGATAGAGATACATCGTATTCTTTTTTAGGATGATTATGCGAACTATCATATTTTAAGATTTCTTTCTTATCATTTAAAATAATAAAAGATTTACATTTATTTCGGTACATAAACTTTGGAATTATCTTTTCTTATATACGAAAAATTAAATTTATATTTTTTATTAATAATAATTTATTTTTTTCCTTTGTTATATACGAAAAATTAAATTTATATTTTTATTAATAATAATTTATTTTTTTCCTTTGTTAGACTCACATCAATAATTAGATTTTCTTCCATTTCTATATTTTTATAAGTATTTTTTAATTATATAATTAAAATTTTTATATTAATTATCCAATATTATTCTTATTAATTTTGAAAAATTAGTTTTTCAATTGTTTGTAAATAAAAAAAAATAAATAAATAAAGAATGCAATAATATAAGTACAAGTATACAAAATAAAATAAAATAAAATAAAATAAAATAAAATAAAATAAAATAAAATAAAATAAAATAAAATAAAATAAAATAAAATAAAATAAAATAAAATAAAATAAAATAAAATAAAATATATATTGAATGTAATAATATAAAAGTTCAAGTATATAAAATAAAATATATATTGAATGTAATAATATAAAAGTTCAAGTATATAAAATAAAATATATATTGAATGTAATAATATAAAAGTTCAAGTATATAAAATAAAATATATATTGAATGTAATAATATAAAAGTTCAAGTATATAAAATAAAATATATATTGAATGTAATAATATAAAAGTTCAAGTATATAAAATAAAATATATATTGAATGTAATAATATAAAAGTTCAAGTATATAAAATAAAATATATATTGAATGTAATAATATAAAAGTTCAAGTATATAAAATAAAATATATATTGAATGTAATAATATAAAAGTTCAAGTATATAAAATAAAATATATATTGAATGTAATAATATAAAAGTTCAAGTATATAAAATAAAATATATATTGAATGTAATAATATAAAAGTTCAAGTATATAAAATAAAATAAAATAAAATAAATAGTAGAATATTAAATATAAATTATAGATGGAATAAAATAAAATAAAATAAAATAAAATAAAATAATATAAAATAATATAAAATAAAATAAAATAAAATAAAATAAAATAAAATAAAATAAAATAAAATAAAATAAAATAAAATAAAATAAAATAAAATAAAATAAAATAAAATAAAATAAAATAAAATAAAATAAAATAAAATAAAATAAAATAAAATAAAATAAAATAAAATAAAATAAAATAAAATAAAATAAAATAAAATAAATAGTTGAAATATGAATATAAAGTACAGATTGAATAAAATAAAATAAAATAAATAGTAGAAATATGAATATAAAGTACAGATTGAATAAAATAAAATAAAATAAATAGTAGAAATATGAATATAAAGTACAGATTGAATAAAATAAAATAAAATAAATATTGAATGTAATAATATAAAAGTACAAGCATATAAAATAAAATAAAATAAATATTTATTATTATTTTTATTAAAGATTATTAAAGACAATTTATTTTTAAAAATAAAATGTTTTATTTAATTATATATGTTAGAAAGCAAAAAAATCATTTATATTTAGTGAAATTATTAACAATAATATTGTTTTATATATTAAATTACATCATCAATTGAATGCAATAAAAATGTAAAAAATTTTCATTTCTAAGACAATGATCGATCTGTAATATTCTTTAATAAAAAATAATATTAGATATTTATTTTATTTTATTTTATTTTATTTTATTTTATTTTATTTTATTTTATTTTATTTTATTTTATTTTATTTTATTTTATTTTATTTTATTTTATTTTATTTTATTTTATTTTATTTTATTTTATTTTATTTTATTTTATTTTATTTTATTTTATTTTATTCAATCTGTATTTATATTCATATTCTATTATTTATTTTATTTTATTTTATTTTATTCAATCTGTACTTTATATTCATATTTTACTATTTATTTTATTTTATTTTATTTTATTTTATTTTATATACTTGAACTTTTATATTATTACATTCAATATATATTTTATTTTATTTTATTTTATTTTATTTTATTTTATTTTATTTTATTTTATTTTATTTTATTTTATTTTATTCAATCTGTACTTTTTATTTAATATTCTACTATTTATTTTATTTTATTTTATTTTATTTTATTTTATTTTATTCAATCTGTACTTTTTATTTAATATTCTACTATTTATTTTATTTTATTTTATTTTATTTTATTTTATTTTATTTTATTCAATCTGTACTTTTTATTTAATATTCTACTATTTATTTTATTTTATTTTATTTTATATACTTGAACTTTTATATTATTACATTCAATATATATTTTATTTTATTTTATTTTATTTTATTTTATTTTATTTTATTCAATCTGTACTTTATATTCATATTCTACTATTTATTTTATTTTATTTTATATACTTATTACATTCTTTATTTATTTATTTGTTTGTTTATTTATTTATACATTTATTTTTTTTACATATAATTGTATTAAAATTTTTTATGGCGTTAACAAAAAATTTTACAAGCCATTAAAAATAAATGGCGTATTAAAAATTTGTATTATAAAAATTGGCGAAATGAACCACATTCATATTTGGGTATCTCAAAGGGAGTATTGCATTTCGACATAATTTATGTTTGATCATTTATTAATGTATTATAATGTGGCTTGTAAAAATAAATGATTAGGGTTAAATTTATTTTTTATTTTTTTTTTTTTTTTATATTTAATTTTATTAACATTTATAGTAAAAAAAAAAATAAATAATAAAGTAAAATAAAAAATAAAAAAAAAAGAATAAATAATAAAGTAAAATAAAAAATAAAAAAAAAAGAATAAAGCAAAATATAAGATAAAAAAATAGATTAGAACAAAAAAAAATTAAAAAATAAAACTTTTAATTTAAAATATTTATAATAAATGGATGATCAATTAGAAATAAATGAAACTAATAAAGAAAAAAACCAAATCATTGTAAACAGAAAATATAAATTTAATTTATAGTATATAACGAATAATACAAAAGTAATCAAATGTACTGAATATAAAACAGTTAAAAAATGTAAATCATACATTATTCAATATGATAATAATAAAGTAATAAAATATGAAAACAAACATACTCATCCAGGAAAAGAATATGATGCACTTGTATCAGTAGTAAAATATAAAATGAAAAATGAAATTAGAAAAACCTCAATCCCATTTGATATAAATCCAAAACATATATATAATGAAGTATCTGAAGAAATTGGATTGATATGCTCTGAATATAATCCAATTAAATCCTAAATATCAAGATATATAAAAAAACAACTACCTCCTAATATATCAAAATTTAATGAAATTCCAGATGAATCTGAATATTATATAAACGAAAGAGAAGAAAATTTCATGATATTTAAAAATTCTAATATTATAATTTTTCAATCATCATTCCCCATTCCAAACAGAATTGCTTATTAAATACAACGAAAATATGTTTGCTGATGGTACATTTTATATTGCAACAATATTTGGTTATCAAGTATTTATAATAAGAGTATATGCTCCAGAAAAAATAGTTTTTTCACTACATCACTATTTATATTAAATAATAAAGAACAAGTAACCTATGAATTATTATTTGAAGAATTGAAAAAAAATGCAAGTAAATATAATAATAATATTATAGTTACCCCAAAAATTTTGCGATTTTGAAAAAGGTATATCCAATGCTGCCATTAAAATATTTCCTAATATTACTATTAAATATTGTGTATGGCATTATAAAAGATCGTTAGAAGTTCAAAAAAAAAAACAAATTATGTTATAATGAAGTTGAAAGTAATCATAAAATTTATTTGTTTTATAAAGCTATTACAAATTTTCCTTTTATAAATCCTGAATATATATTTGATATTTATAATTATATTAAAATTATATGTCAAATATATAATTATTTCCATTTTTTAAATTTTTTGGAATATTTTAATAAGACTTATTTATATAAATATGATATTCAATATTGGAATTATTATAACGATATAAACCACATAATAAATAATGCATCAGAATCTTTTAACAATTACTTAAAAAAAATTGTTTTACAAAAATCCTTCTTTCTATGAATTGATTTATCATTTAAAAAGAGAAGAATCTTTATCTTACAATAATTACAAAAGGAAAATTGAAGGAGTTTGGAAAAAAAAAGAATATTAACAAAAACTGATGAAATCAATGATTTCATTAAAAAATACAAAAAAAAAGGAATCAGAATTAATTGATAAAAAATGTGATAAAAATGATATCATTGATTTATGGCATAAATGTTTAATAGAATTAAACACACTCTAAATTTATGAATAATAATTAACTAGAATATATATAGTTTAAATTATATTTATATCAATATCAATATATTTTATTAATATCAATGTCAAAATATTTTATTAATATCAATATCAATATTTAAATTTTATTAATAATAAATATTTAATATTATAATAAATTTTATTCTATTATTTAATTAATTTAATAATAAAATATATAATTTTATTTATTTTATTTGAATAAAATAAAATGGAAAGGTTTTATTATTAAAATATTTAATAATAAAATATAATAATAAAATAAAATTAAAAAAAAATAAAAATAAAATAAAATTCTCAACAGAAAACTTATTTATTCTTTTTTTGTTTTTATTTTATTTTTTTAATGCTAAAATACAATAAATAAAAATATACGTTGAAAATAGTGGCGTATTACATTTATTATACACATTGTACAAAAATTTATGATGATTATACATAAATTATGTCGAAATGCTTCACATTCTATCTCAAATAATTAATGAAATTTTATATTTAAAAATAAAAATTAAAATAATAATAATAACAATAATAATAATAATAATAATAATAATAATAATAATAATAATAATAATAATAATAATAATAATAATAATATTATATTTTAATTTCCAAATATTAAATTTTTATTAAATTTTTTTTTATTTAATGAAAGTAACATAGTAAACATACTAATACTATTATTACAACAATTATTACTACTACTAATAAATTAATAATAATTATTATCGTTATTATTATTACTATAATAATTATAATTTAATAGAAGATAAAATATATTGTTTTATTGGTTCAATGTTATTAGAATTTAGGAGATATTAAATTATAAAAATTTTATTTTAAATTTATCATTATTGATTATTATAAAATAATAGAATTATAAAAAAATTATCAATTGTATTGACTTTTCAATTCATAGTAATATTCTTTCTACTGATCTTTCAGATAAATTTAGAAGAATATGGGATCCAAAAATAAAAGAAGGTTCATCAATTAAATTACATTTAACATTTTATAATAAATGAGTTTTTTTTTTTTTTTTTTTTTTTTTTTTTTCATTAAAACGGTTATCATTTAGTCTACATATGTTTTTTAGTGATCACTATGATTCTTCTGTTAAATTCTAGGATATTTTTTCGTTTATTATCTTTATCATTATATTTAGTTGCTATTGGTGGCTCTGATACTATTTTAAAATTACATTCTACTTCAAGAACTGATACAACAAATAATAAATAATATATAATAATGATTACAAATTAAATATATTAATTACTAATAAAAATAAATAAATAAAACAATAATATATCATTACTTTTATTAATCTTATTATAAATAATTTTTTTTTTTATTAACACTAATTTATTAATATTGAATTGAAAATCTTTTTTTATGAATTATTATTATTATATATATATTTTTATTTTTTTTTTTTAAAAAAAAAGAAATAAATAAGTATTAGTAAATATATTCTCAAGATTTAAATTATTGTACCTGATTTATATTAATACATATATAATTTACGTAATACACTTTTTTAAATAATTCATGAGGGATATGCTAAAATATGTTAAAAAGTACTATAAATATATTAATAAGTGTTATATGATTTATTATATAATATATATTTAAAAAAAAAACAAAATATATTTTACATATTATATAATAATTGAATACTCAATTTTTTTTTTAACTTTTTTTTAATTACTATTGTTTATATAATTAATATATATATATATATTATTTTATATCTATAAGGAATAAATTAATTATATAACCTTAGGATTTACCATAATAGTAGTTATATATTGCATTCAATGTACTTTGAACATCAACCTTATTCAGATCCACTTCTTCCTGAAGCAATAGAAATTGAAATCTTTTTAATTGTTCTAATCTATGTAGTATTTTTTTTGTTGTAGTAATTTTTTTGTTATAAATATTTTGGGTTGTAGTGGTAGAATTAATAGTTGTAATGGTAGTTGGATTTATTGTTGTAGCAATTGTAAAACTTGAAATTGTTGAAGAAGTGATAGTAATAGAATTGGAATTGATGAAGTAGTACTAGCAGTAACATTAATAGTAGTAGTAGTAATAGTAACAATTGGAATTGTATTATAAGTGGCAATAGTAGTAATTGGAATTGTAATAGTGGCATTAATAGTAGTAATAGTAGCAATTGGAATTGTAATATTGATATTAGTAATAGTAGTAGTAGTTGTAGTAATAGTTTGAATTATAATAGTAATATTAGTAGTAGTAGTAGTATTAATAGTAATGGTAGTATTAGTAGCAGTAGTAGTAATAGTAATAGTAGTAGTAGTTGGAATTAATATACTTGTAGTATAGTAGTAGTAGTATTAGCAGAAGTTGAAGTGAAAGTTAATAAAGATGGAACTGTAGTTATTAATAGAAGTAATAGATGATATTGTTGTAATTGATATAGTAGTTGATGCAGTAGTTAGACATAGACAAACAATCCTCTTTCTTTGGAATGGAAAATACAGAAACAGAATTCCATTCATCAGGGAAGTTACCATCGCAAAGATTATTACATAATAAAAATAAATATTTTATACAATCGGGATAAGTAACTACTTGATTATAATCATTCTGAGAAGAAGCGCTACTCTTATAATTGAAAAATGTTTTAAAATATTCTGTTAGTATAACATCAAGAGCAAGTGCTTTTGTTATTTTTCATTGAAAGAACAATAGAGTAAATTTCTGACATAAAAATTGGTTGATCAATGTTCTATGATTCTTGAAGAGAAGAAGAATTTCTCAGTATTCCTTTTAATAATTTTCATTAAGACTTTGACTGGTTATATCAGAAACAAAATTTTCATAGTATTTCACAAAATGATTGAGTTGATCCACTTGAGATACTAGAACATTACCCGTTTTATTTTTATGTACATAGGTGATTGGGAAGGAGAGTAAGAAGGTTTAGATATTTTCTTAAATCGAGATAAATCACGTTAGGTGCCATTTTTTAAAAATCATTCTTCAATATAATGAATCCAAATTTTAAATCTAATTATCTTAATGTTTCTTTTAATAATAATAATATAATCAGAAAGAAACTTGGATTCTGTGGAGAGATCAGGTGATATTTTTTTCACAAGAAAGAATAAGTGATAAATGGTCCGAGATATCATTAAAGAGTTGAATACAGAAGTAATATTCAGAAAATCTTCTTAATCTATCGTTAACAACTCTAAGGTTAATATAAGAATTCTTTCCATCATTAAACCAAGTAGACTGGCGACTATCTTATAAATTCATAATAAACCATTGAAAAGAAATTCTAAGAATAAGATCATTAAGTATCTGTTTAGTCACTAGTGAATATCTAATACCCCAAAAGAAAACTATATTTACTGATAATATATATATCTATATTCTAAATTATTATTATTGAATTGGCAGAAATTGTGGATATCAATATAAAAGTAGTCCTTACCAGGGATTTTCATGTCTTCATCTATCAATACTGTTCTATAATAATTGAGAAATGGATAGGCATTAGAGAAAGATTTCATGAATGAACTTTTATCAACTTCATCAAGACAAATACAAATAGGATTAAAAAATTGAATTAAAATGATTAAAGTCGATCACGTTTTTCAAAGTTCCAAACCGTTAATATCCCAGCTAATACAAAGGTTAAAATAAGGAGTATTCGAGAAGAGATCAGTATATTGAAAATTATAAGAAATAGGAATATTGAGTTCAAAATAAAATCTAGTTCTTTTGTAATTTATACTGCTAAATATGCGAATCCTTGAAGTGATCTCCCAATTAATTTTTTTAACAGGTTTTAAGTATTTTGTAGTCATATAAATAACCTTTAAATAATCCCTATTATTATTATAGTTAATATTTAGGATGAAGTAGTTTTATACATTAATACAATGCATTTTTTAACAATTCCATGAATAATTTTTTTTTTTTACAATTTGAAATTATTTTTACTTAAGTATTCCCATTGTCTACTTTCAAACCAAGATTTAAAGGGATACATGAAAGAAAAATTATACTTTTTCTTATAATTTTTTTAAAAATCAATTAATAACTTTAATAAATAGTATCAATTACAAAAAATTGCATAGGCAATTATATCAAAACCATTCATTTCATTTTTTTTTTTTTTTTTTTTTTTTTTTTTTTTAGACAGGGAAGAGAATACACTTCCATAACTTTATTAATTTTATTATAAAAAATACATGTAGGTTGAAAAGTACATTTGAAATTAAAAATAAAAAAAAATTTAAAAAATAAAAAATAAAAAAGCTCAAAAATACTATGTATTTCGGCACGTTGTACTGTGCGGGAATTTTTCCCTTCCTAACAAATAAAAAAGAAATAAAACCTAGAAGTAACATCTTTAAAATAGATAGTGTGGTGTCCACTAAACTCTCCCCGGATTCATCATTGAACCACTAGGACGATATTCACCCTTCGTAGAAATAGATGATGATCCTGTATTATCATTATGCCTTATCAGTACGACGTCGACGCTCTTGGTTAAGTTTGGTATTTTACAATACCTATCAAATAATAATTCAAACGAACTACTCATGATAGGTATTACTCTTGTTAAGAATTCCGCCAAGCCCACAATTTTTGAAACAGGTGACTCAGATGAACCTTTGAAAAGTAGTTCATTTAATTGTCACTGTTCCCCACTATCGAAATGCAGCTCATTTAAAACTAAAGTCCCACCAAGAAGGAACAAGTATATATAATGATTGATATAATCTTCAAAATCAGAAATAGAGTCATAAGAAGAAAGAGGATTAAACGCTCTAATCTTCCTAAGGAATAAAACATAGAGATCATTGATGAAATTTAAAGAATTCCATCTAAAAGATGCAAGAGCATCGCATTTAAAAATCCAATGTTCAAAAGATTGGTTACCTTCGCCACAACAGGGGCAAGACTTGGGACAATCTTCTGAAACTCTACCCATTCTAATAGCAATAGTAATATTGTATTTATAACCACAGCGTAAATGTATAATCCACGAAAACCCTAAGTTGAATTGGGGATATTTTAAGCTAAGGATAGTTATAGCTTTATTGTTTGAGAACTTATTACTGTCGTAGTTTTGACCTTTAATATCTTGAAATTTGGAAACTGATTTCCAGTAACGTTCTAAAATATCGTCATATTTTTCACATTTAAATTTTTTGATTTTTTTATACAGTGTTCTAGATTCTTTAGTCCAGGAATAATAAGGCATTTTGGGAATAGATCTAATAACCATTCATTTCATAATGTTTTGATTTTTTTCTTATCATCAACCTCGGTACCACAAGAATTAAGATGGCTTTCCTTCAGTGAACCCCATGAGGAAAATTCTTTTTCTTTTTTTAAAAAAAAAGAAAAAAGAATTAAAAATTTTATTCCTGAGATATAATTTATTCAATTCTATCACTATTGCTTTATTTATTAATTAAAATATTATTTATGAATTATAAATTAAAAAATACATAATAAATATATATTGATTTAAAAAAAAAAAAAAAAAAAAAAAAAAAGAAAAAGAAAAATCAATTAATAAATAAATAAAAATTAAATTTACCAAAATTTATAAAAACTATAAAAAATGTCAATATAAGGGTAATATAATGAAAAATTTACAGAAATTATGGTATAATGATGGTAACTTAAATTATTTATTTTAAAGAAATTTAATGAAATATTTCAAAGAAGTAACATTTATAAAGTAAAAAAAAAAAAAAAAAATTATTGGACACTCTCCCTAAACAGATTATATTATTTACTATTATTTATATGTATTATGATTTAAAAATAAATTTATAAGTATTAAATAAAATATAGAATATAACAAACTTGATTAAAATTTCATTTCAATATATACTATTTATACACTTAATTATCTAAATTTTCAAATATGGTGATATATACTTGTAATATTTTATTTGAATATATTACTATTTTATTTATTAATACCATATATTTAAATAATTATCTCATATTATTATTATTATTATTATTATTATTATTATTATTATTATTATTATATTAAATAAAATAAAAAAAATAAATAAATAAAAAATATATATAATATATAAGTAAGGTTATTATTTTTTATTTTTATATAATATATGTAAGTTTAATATTAAAATTATTATAACATATATAAATTACATGATAAAAAATAATAATAATAATTATAATAATAACAAAATAATATATATTTATATAAAAATAGAATATAAGGAAAATAATAAATATAATAAAAAAAAATTAATATGAATTTAATGCATTAACATATTAATATATTAATTTTACCCTATTATATAAAAATCAAAAAATATAAAAAAAAAATATATATATAAATTTTAAATTATTATTTATTATTAATAATTAGATATACGTAGGAATAAATTAAAACAAATTTATCTTCTGTAATGATCTCTTTCTCTATCACTGTATCTCTTTCTACGTGATGAAGACCTTGAACGAGATTCTCTACGTCTTCTTTCTATTATATTAAATTTAATATTTAATAAAAAAAAAAAAAAAAAAAAAAAGAATAAATAAAATACAAAAATTTTTTTTATACTTATTATAGTAATTATTTTTTATATTAATTAATAATTTATACATAATATTTTATTTATTTTAAATTATACCTCTTTCTCTTTCTCTTTCTCTCATTAATTCATGTTCTCTTTCTAATTCTCTTTCATAACGTTCTTTATGACGACGTTCTCTATCTCTATCTCTTTCTCTGTCTCTCTCACGATCTCTTTCACGTTCTCTATCTCTTCTGCTGTGTACATATCTGTAGTAGTCAGATCTAGATCTGGATCTTGATCTCAAACGACGAGAATGCTCACGAGATCTTGATCTTGATCTTGATCTTGAATGATGTGGTTTATCTAATTCTTTAGGTATTTCAGAACCTGGAATGAGTTTTCCTTCTGGTTTATCATTTAATCCTGGTGCTATTTCTGGATTTCCAGAAGAACCAACTATTTTTAATTGATTATTGGGTTCAGCTGGAATTTCTGAATATTTTCTATTGATCAACATTTCTACTTCTTTTACTCCCTTTAAAGCTTCAATCATTTCTTGAGACTCATTCTTTTTAATACCTTTGTTAATAACATTATTTGAGTGATTAACCCTTAATTTATCATATTACAATATGAAGTATAATAGTATAAATATTAAGAATTATACATAAATATAAATTATTATTATTATTATTATTATTATTATTTTATATATATATAAATAAATAAAATATTTACTTAATGATTTTATCTCTGAAAAATGTTCCAGACATATTCATAGCATTCTTTGCAGCATCAATGGTGGCTATAAGTTTTTATGATATTAAAATTTATTTTATTAAAATAATATTCAAATTTATAAAAATTTCTTTTATGATTTTTCTATTTCTAATAAAATTTACAATTAAAACCTTTTTTTTTTTAAAAAAAAAAAAAAATTAAAAAAAAAAAAAAAAAAGAAAGAAATAATTACCAAATTCTAAGAAAGCAAATCTTGATGGATGTGAAACATCACCTGCCATCTTTTATTTTACAAAATTATATATTAAAATTTAAAATCTTATTTTAATTGATTTACTTATATATATATATATTATTTAAAATAAACAATTTATACCTTTGCATATGAAATTGGACCACAAACAGAAAAGAAATCCATCAATTCTTTTTCAGTAATACTTGTATTTAAATTACCAACATAAACGGTTCTTGCAATTTCATTAGCTTTTTCAACAGTAATATTTGGTTGTAAAATTGGATTTAAAGCTGGTGGAGTATTAAACATACTACTAATTGCTAAAATTTGTTTTTGCTGTTCAATTTCCTCAACAGTTCTTATTTTAACTTCAAAAACTCTATCATATAATTTAGTACCAGAAAGATGAAGAGCTAAACCTGCGGCTTCGCTATCTTCATATTCAATTAAACATTCTTTACCACCTTCTAAACCAGGGCTTTAATGGATATATTCAATTATATATATATAATAATATAATAAATTAATTTTATTAAATAAAAATATTTAATATATTTTTTAAGTTATACTATAAATTAATTTTATCTTTTTATTAAAATTTTTAATTACTTTGGATATAATTTTAAAGATTTTATTTTTCCAATATATTCAAATATTTGGTGAACCATCTGCTCAGAAGCAAATGTTGATATATTTGTAGCCTTTTATTTTTATATATATAAAATTAAATAAATTTAAATAAAATAAATAAATTGTATAATAACTTGTATTATATTTTGGGTATGATTTTAATATAATATGTATAAAATAAATAGAAATATATATAAAAATATATATAATATAGAAAAATTATAGAGAAGATATAATATATAAAAAAATAAAGTAATATATAACTCGTATAATTTTTGCATATACATTATATGATACATTTTATAATAGATTATAATAATAATAATAATAATAATAAAATATAATGAAATATTTTAAAATAAAATAAAAAGAAGAATAAAGATATGTATATATAAATACTAAATTACTTTGATATCAACATATATAATAAATATACTAAATAATAATATTCTTATAATAAAATATGTATATCAATAAGAAATTTAATATAAAGTATGTGAATAACATTAAAGTAATATTTATAAAAAATTATAGAAATTTTTTTAATTTGTTAATTTAAAAAATAATATTGGAAAAAAAAATAGATAATAATTCTATATTATACATTTTTAAATTATAATTACCTTTATTGTATTTTCATTATTAAACATTTTTTTAATAATTTTATTTTCTATAAAATTTATATATGACTTTAGTATTGATGATGAAAAATCATAAATAAAAATTAAATAAACAAATTTAATTATTATATTTTTTTTTATTTTTAATCTTTATTCTTTATTATATAAAATTTTGCTATAATAAAAATTAATTAATATTTTACTATTTTATATAATAAACATAAATTACTCTTTAATTTCTTTCTTCTCTTAGATATATAATCAATATGAAAAAGATTTTAAATTTAATTTCTTTATACTTTTATTTATAAAAAAATTTTTTTTTTTTTTTTTTTTATTTTAATTGAATATTATAATTAATATAGAACATAAATATGATATATTAAATTTTCAATACTAATATGTACATAAAATTTTTAATATTAAATATTATTAAATATATATATATTTTCCTTCTTTTTTGATTGTTTATTTATTTACTTATTTATTTATTTTTTACTAATATAATAAATAAATAAATAAATAAATTAATTAATTACTTTTTACATTTTAATTTATCTATTTATTTATTTATTAATTTATATATCAATTTATTTATCAATTTATAATTACTCTGTTGTTTTTTAATTATATATTTTAATACATTACATACAAACTTAATAATAATAACCTTACAATAACATTTTTTCTTTAGAAATTATTAATTTAATACATATCATAATTAATTTTAAATTTATAATAGTGAAGCAAAACAAGATAAACACCATCAATAACATATATATATTATTTATTATTTTTATTTTTATTATTATTATTATTATTATTATTATTATTATTATTATTATTATTATTATTATTATTATTATTATTATTTTAATTTTTATTTTTATTTTTATTATCTATTTATTTATTTTTTTAATATTGAGTATGCCTATTCTTATTCGGATTTGTAGTTTATTATTAATACTACATAGAAATAAGCAAACATAGAATTATTAAATGTAATTTTTTTTTAGTATGTATTAATTGTATTTTTAATTATATATTTTATATATTTATACTTTTGTATATATAATTAATTTTTTATTACTGCAAGCTTTAATGCTAAATTTCTTCAACACATTTTTACTATTATTATTATTATTATTTGAATTTATCAAATGAATATTTTATTTTATTTAATTATTATCATTATTATTATTAAATGTATTTTTATTTTATTTTAAAATGTTAAATATTTATTTTTATTATAGAATGATAAATGTGGTAAAAATTTTTATTTATATAGCCATTATTATATTATATATAAATTTGATATTTTTTATTTATTCATCTAATGATCTCATAAAGAGGTTGTAACCATTTTCTAAATCAAAACGAAGTTGTTTTACTTGTTCATCATTCAATTCATCAGATACTCTCATTTTATTTAATGTAATTAGCCTATTAAAATTGGATTTTATAATTTGATATTAATCAAATTGCTTTTCATTTTATTATTTTAAAATAAATATTAAATTTAATATACTTACCAATTTTTAACTTTTTCTTTACATTCATTTGTCTCTGCTGAAGGTGTTATTTTATTTATATTTTGAATAAGTTCAACAAGCATTGGATGAAGAGCTTCAACAGTTTTTACTTTAAGTTCTAAATTATCCATTAAATTAATGAAGTTCTAAATATATTATTTCATAATATATATGTTTAATATAATTTATTAGTAACATTAATAGACATTTTTTATTTATATAAATTTATTTTTTTTAAAAAAAAAAAATATTTCAATTGATTATTGATTTCATATTATTACTTGAACAGTCTTAGCAATATATTTTCCATCATCCTTATTAGTTTTGTTATCTACACCATGTTCAACAGTTGCTGGAACACCAACTCTTAATAAACGATTTACAGCCAAAGGACAATTTAACTAGTTAATAATTTTTTATTATTTATAATTTTATTTTATTTTTTTTTTATCAGAAATGTCAATTATTTACAAATATAAATTAAATATAAATTATTATATTATTAAAATTTATAATTCAAAAATAAAAATTTATATTATATTTAATATAATATAAATTTTTTAATATGTATTAAATTTGATAATAATATTGTTTAATGTTGAACATTAATTCTTCTCTTTTTTTATTTATTTATTTATTGATATATCAAAATAATTTACTTTGTTATTTTAATTTATGTAAATTTAAATTTGAACTACCTTATATTCATTCATAAAATGTTGAACATTTACTACTGAATCTCCTAATAAATTTTGACAGGTCTTGAATTGCGAAATTAAGTTAGAACATGCTGGTGTGTATCTTTTTTATTTATTATATTATGTTTATAATTTATGATTAAAATTGTATAATAATATCATTGAAAAAAAAAAAAAAAAAAGTTAAAAATGTTTTCATTTAAAAATAATTTAATATATTTATATTACTCTTCAAAAGAAATAGAAGATTTAATATATGCTTTTTCCAAATGTTCCACTGCAACTATTATTGAATATAAATCTGCAAGGGTATCCAATCTTTCTCTCTCAAGATTTGAATGATATAATTTTACTTCCTGTATTAAAAAATTAATAGTAATTTTAAAATTTAAATCATTACTA
>JACVTC010000008.1:1305000-1327500 GCA_016946835.1 Neocallimastix lanati (nom. inval.) | reverse complement strand
AAATATATATATATATAATTTTTATTTTTTTTTAAAAAAAAAAAATTAAAATTTACTATATATATTACATATATTTAATAATAAATTCACATAAAAGTATATTTACCTATAAATCATAAAGTATTTTGTTTGTTTTGATGAATCTGATTTTATACTAAACGGACTATTATTTGAATTTTCACTATCTTTATTCATACTATTTATTAATAATCAATAATTAATAAAAGTTATTATTATAATTAAATATAATAATAAGTAACAATAATAATAATTATAAAAATAATGAAAAAAAAAAAAAAGAATATTAAAAAAAAAAAAATAAAATAAAATAAAAAAAATAAAAATAAAAATAAAAAATTAAATAAAATATATTACCGTAAAGTACTAATCATATTATATGAAAACAAACGACTAAATGATGTATAAAGTTTTGGTCTATAATATTCTTCAAAGGAACTATCATTTGTATTAAAACAAATATTATCTTGGGAAAATTCCAAATCATTATCTGCAAATTCGAAAGTCGATTCTAACCACCAATGAGTATATCTTTAAATTTTATAATATAATAAATTTTATTATTTAAAAATTAAAGTTAATTTATAAAAAAAAATGTCACATTTTAATATTTTGTATATAATAATGAATAAATCATAAAATTTTAAGTATTTCCTTTTTTATTTTATTTTATCTTATTTTATTTTATTTTTTTTTTTTTTTTTTTTTTTTTTTTTTCAAATAATACTTACGATCTTATAGGTTTCATAATTTGATTATTTTTATTGTGTAAATGATGATCAGTAGTTAATTCCCATAATAAAGGTTGATCATCTGAGGGTATATAATTTCCAAGGAATAAATTTATAGCATTTTGCTTTTCAGCATCTATTTAAAATTAAATTATTAAATTTTTGCATTTAATATAAATTAATTAATTAATTTAATAAATAATATAAAATAATAATAATATTAATATTAATAACGATAAAATATATGAAATTAATATTATATAATAGTAATAAATATTAAATATTTTATAAATTTTAAAAATACATACCTGTAAATGAGTTACTGTAGTATCTTCTAATACTTTCTATCATATCTCTTGAATGGGATGTCCATGGTGCAATTTTTCGATAAGTTTCCATTGTATTAACAAGATGAGAACCACCATATTGTAAAGCAATTGTATCACCATGATCGTGATACATTGCATTTAATAAATTAACAGCATCAGTATCAAATGGTAATGAGGGATGACTAAGAATACCTAAAGCATATAACTAAATATATATATACATATACATTATTTTATTTTATATTAATTATATAATATTAGTTATATATTTTTATAATTAAAAACTATTATTAAAAATGATTATTCTATACCTGATGAGCTAAAGCACATTTTCCTATAACGAATTGTGCTGCATTAGTTCTATCAAGACAATCAACACAATTTGTTCTAACAACACCCGTTTGTCTCTTTATAAGTGATTGTTTTATCATATTAACAGGAGTATTTAATCTATTATATTATTATACACATTTTTTAATTTAATAACCACTAATTTATATATAAACTTTTTTTTTTTTTTTTTTTTTTTTTTTTTTAAAAAAAAAAAAAAGGAATAGTAATAATAAATGATTTACCCTGATTTTCTCATTGCATTTATTGTTGGTTCTGCACCACTATGGAAAAAACCTGTAGTATTAATTACATATTCTGCTATATCCTCCAAAATTCCAATAACATCTTGATCTTCACTATTAATATAAATAATATAAAAATAAAATATGAAATATAAAAAATAAATAAATAAATAAATAAATAAATATAAATATAAATATAAATAAGAACATAAATAAATAAACAAGCAAAAATGAAAAAAAAAAAAAAAAAAAAAAAAAAAAAAATTTAAAATGAACCTTTTCGAAGCTCTTGCCATATCCCATGCAATATATTTAATTTGCTTTGATTGTGGTAACGTTTGATTTAAATATGAAACTGCTTGATTAAATTCATCTAATAAGATTGATTCTCTTTTGGTTTTTTCTTTAGTCTAAAATTTATTTATTTGTCATTTTTATTATTATAATTTTTTTAATTATTATTATTATCATCATTATTATTATTATGGTTGTTGTTGTTATTATTATTATAATAATTATAAATAAATTTTAATTTTCATATTATAAAAATGATTGACTTTGATTATATTTTATATAAATTAAAATACCTTAACTAAATTTAAAACAATAATTGGAAAACCATATCGTTTGAACATGTTATCAAAATGTAAAGCTGCAGCTGAATAATATGGATCAACAACATTAACTTTATTTATATATATATATATTTATTTTATTAATTATTAATATGTAGAATTATTAAAATATTAATAATATTCATTAAATCTAATATATATGTATATATATACATATATTTTAGATTTAATTTTTTTTTTTTTTTTATTTCATTTTATTTATTTATTTAAAACTGAATAATATATATTGAGATTTTTTTATATATTAATTAAATATATTATTACTATGAATTGGGGGCTTTGGTGCCATTGTTGAAGTATCTTGGGACCAATACAAAGGTATAGAGCCCCTATGTTGTAAAAAGGAAGTAAATGATGGTTTATTTCCATAACGACCTGGAGGTAAATAAAATGATGTTGTTTTTGCATCATGAACAATTTGTTCGGTTTCTACATCATTTGCTACGTACCCCTATTAAAAATATTCATTAAAAAATAACAATTAATATATATTAATAGCAAATTAATTAAATAAAGTTTTTCATATAAAAATTCTAGCATAAAAATATTTACTTCATCATTTACACCACGTTTCAAAAAACGTGCACCCGCAAAATGTCTTGAACGTCTTGCAATTAGAGTAACATTAACAATATGGCCATAAATTGATATTTCTTTCATTATAAATATAAATAATATAGTAATAGTAATAGTAATAGTAATAGTAATAATAGTAATAGTAATAATAATGATTGATTATTAATATTTTTTATTTGTCTTAATATATATTATATTATTATTACTTGATTGATCAACAAATCCGTGTATTATAGGTAAAACCCATGATGATTTAAAGGATTTAAATCCATTTTTTAATAAATAATAATTCCATATAAACATTTCATTTTGTAAAAAGTTTTGACGACCAGGTGGACGACTTAAATTATGCTGAAGAGAACAAGTAATATCATATGTATAACTAAAGTAACAATTTTTTGTAAGGTCAACTTGTGAAAATATTTGTAAATATCTTGAAAATTTTCAAAAACAATTTTTTTTATATAATAATAATAAATAATAATATTATATATATATAATATTATATTAATATTTTTTATTATTAAAATAATAATAAATAAAACTAATAATTCAATATAATATTTATTTAAAGATATATTAATAATAAAAATAATTCTAATATTTTTATTATTTTATAAAATAAAAAAAAAAGTATTTATAAGAATGTCAAGTTACTTGGCCTCATTTTGTTTTTTATCTATTTTTACACCTTGTCCTGGAATACTAATTAATAATGTATCATCTATATGATAAATATAATGACCACCTAATAATGCTACTGCACTTCTTTTCGTTATAATAATCATATAATAACCTTCAAGAAATTTCACAAATCCTTTCATATTAAATTAGATTTTAAGTGTCAAATATAAAAATGTAATTGTTTAATAAACATTTTTTTCATTTTAATTTTATTAATTTATTAATTGCTAAAATGTTAAATTTTTATATTTATTAATTACCTATAATTCCAAAAAATCTAGCAATTTTATGTAAACCACCTGAAATTTTATTACCATCCTCAATCATAGCGAGCAATTGAACAATTTCTTGTTTAGAATAAATAACATCATCATCCGTAATTATGAGTTCCTCCGGAACAGTTCTATCTATTTTTAATACTCTGTATTTTTCTTCATTTTGATTTGTACCGAGGATATAAAATCTCTTTAAATGTTATATTATCATCAATTTATATTTCATTAATTTATAATGTAATTAAAAAGGAATTTATTTATTTTGTAATAAAGAAGGTATTAAGAAGGTATTATTTTTTTTTTTTTTTATGTATTAATTTTAGTTATTATTTAATTAAAAAAAAAATAGTTTTTAATATAAATAACAATTATTTTTAATTTTTAAAAAAAATATTATGAATAATATAAAAATACATTACTGTTTTTGTTTCATATAACGAAAATTTATTTAATATTAATGCTTCACTTTCACTTTTTATATTTTTTTGATTCTCATTATTATTATTAATATTATTTGTACTTTCATTTTGTTCATTTTTTAAAGGTTCATTTTCTGATTCCTGTAAATTATTTATATTTGAAGGTGATTTTGATGACATTTTTTACATTAATTTAAATTAAAAAATTCATTAATTTTATATATTTTTTTTTGATATGTATTTCATAATAATATTGTTATTATATTTATTTATTTATTTATTTATTTATTTATTTATTTATTTATTTATTTATTTATTTATTTATTTATTTATTTATTTATTCTAATTTTTTTTTTTTATTTTTGCTGTTATTATTGTAATTAAAAACTGAATATACATATTTATAAAATATTAAAATTTAATAAAGTATATAAAATTATAAAAATAAATTTTTCAGATATTTTAATTATTTTTTTTTATTAATAATAAAATAACAATATATTTATATTATTTTATATTATTTTAGTTTATTTTATTCAATCTATACTTTATATTCATATTTTTACTATTTATTTTATATTTATTTTTTATTTTATTAATCTCACAAAATTACATATTATATAAATAAATACATGGATAAATATTTAAATAATTAATTAAAATATTAATAAATAATTCAATGAATGATTAATTATTTTGAATACTTTTAAAAATCATTTTATTATATATATATATATAAATAACCATTGAAATAATATATATATTTTTTAATATTACATAATATATATGGTTATATATATATAATTTTTTTTTTTTTTTTAGTTCAAAAGTATGATAAATATATTTATATAATGAATAATGATTAACTTATAATCATCTACTTATATCTGTATTTGTAATGAATTATCTTTAATTAATTAAACAGTACCCACTAAACTAAAGTATATTAATAATCCGATAAAAAGAAAAATCTCTTAGTAATAGTAAATGAAGTATTAGGATCTGAAAATTAAAATTACTAAAGGTCTTTAACTAGTAATAGTTTCAAGAAGTTTTCTATTTATAGTAGTAAAAGTTTCTTTATATATGACATTACAGAGAGAAAGGATATTGTTATTTTTTTTAGAATTATTTAATAAATATAAATATGAAATATAGCAAATAAAATTTAATTTATAAATAATTAAATTTATTTATTCGTTTTTTATTTTTATAGTGGATTCAAGTCTTTTTTTTTTTATTTTATTTATTTAGTAATAATAATAATATTAGTAATAATAAATAATTTTCAATTTCAATTTTTCTTGATTTTTAATTATAAATTTTTATTGAAATAGCCTCTCTTCGAAGGGAAGATAGGAACTGGAGAAGCACTCTAAGAAAAAGCGTACAAGAAAAATTTTCAGCAATAATATGCATATCAGAGCGCCAATGCTTAACACTCAGTAAGGCCGTCCAGCAAGGACATTATCTACCTATTTGGAAGTGTGTGACTACCTCAATATTCCTACAGCCCCTGAGGAAGGGGGGCTAAAATCAACAGCGGTACACCCTGTAAATAAAAGAATGAAAATAAAAATATCTAAATAATAATTTTTTCTTAAAAAAAAAAAGAATTTGTTTTTGTACTACTAATAATTGATAATTTTGAGTAGTACAAATAAAAAAAAAAGATTTAATAACATTTTATTTTTCCTTGCTTATATAAAACAATTAATTTTTTTATTTAAAAATAAATTTTAAAATATATATTATATATATTTTTATATCTTTAACTGATATCCTTCTCATTCAATTTTATTTTCTGTGTTTTTCTTAGGATGAATATAATAATTACTCATAACATTGTTTATATTGAGCTAAATTTATAACGTTTGAATTTCATTGAAAATGAATATGGATATTTAAATACTAAGATTATATAGAATCATTATTATATGAATAAATTCTTCAAAAAAAGTTAGTTGTAACTATAAATATGTAGTAGATAAATAATAATGTTATAGTGTATGTGGTTGTGGCTTGCCGTATCCAACATCTCCAAATCTTGTGGTTCTGTAGTTCGTCACTGAGAGCGTCGACGTCGAAATGGTATGGCATGGGTGCACTTTATGTGGTCATCCTGATACAACCCGCTGTAAAGTTTGTCTGATATTAGTTGTCTGTTATGACTGGGATAATATGATCAGGCTTATAAGGGAAAGTCTAAAAATAAAAATAAAAAATAAAAAATAACTATAAATACTTGAACTAGATAAATGCTGTTATTTTATTATGATTCAAATATATAATAATATTAACTTTAGAACAAATTCATGTAATATCTTATATTAGCATCTTAAAAAAAAAAAAAAAAAAAAAAGTTATATCCTTTGTTATATATATTTCATACAATGGTAAAAAAAAAAAAAAAAAAAAAAAAAAAAAAGTAATATTAATAAAAATATGTCTGTATAATATGTTATAATAATTAAATAGAACTAACAAAGCATTTTTGGTAAATAAATAGTCTTGTATTCAACTAATATCAATTCATTTTATATTAATATAAAAATAAATTTTTTATATTCATTAAGAATACCCTTAAGAAACTGACAAAAAAAAAAAAAAAAAAAAAAAAAAACAAGTTTTGTCCATTTTTTTAATATATATTTAATTAATACATAAGACATAACATTGAACTGTCCTTTTTTTTTAATTAATTGTTTCTAAAACATATAATAAATTAGTAAAATATTAAAATATATTGATAGAAGAAAAATACTAAAAAGGATATACTATAATTAAATACAATCATTTTAGATAATAGTAAATTATAAATTACAATTATTAAAATAAATACAAAAAAAAAAAAAAAAAAAAAAAATTAATTTTAAATACGAAAAAATGCGAAAATAATAATTTTTATATATCTTTTTTAAAACATCTATGAAATAACTCTTAATTTTATATAATATTAAAATAAAATATGTTTTAATATAAATTATTTTTTTTATTTTATAATTCTTCAAAGTTTATATATACTTATAAATGTATGTATGTTTAACTCTTAATAATAATAGTATAAACTACACAATAATATATAATTTATAATGTGCTTATAATTGTGTAAGCGCCTTGTATGAGAGGATTACAGTTTCCAGCTATTCTGGGATGGCAAGGAGATGACTTATAGTGTGCACTACTTTCCTTTAAGGATCACGTAGTGCTTCTATAATGGAGTTTCTTTGCTTATAGGGAGTTGCGGCGTCGACGCCCTACCGGTATGGCAGTTAAACCAACACCTATATTAATATATGGGGGAGACATAAGTTTTCAGTCTATAATAAAAATATATATATAATGTGCTTATAATACAACAAATAATATATTATTTCATAATAATTTATTAATTTAATCGTCCATTTGATATAATATTGTATTTAATTATTTTGTCAATTTATAAATACAATTTTTAATATAAAAAATAAAATAATTATATTAAAATATAAATATATATATAAAGGTTCATATATATTAAATTTACTATTTCTCTTAAATTGGAATAAATTTTTTATATTAATATATATTTTATTTTATCATTTTCATTTTCATTATAAAATAAAAAGTATTATTAATTTAAAAAAATATTTAAGAAAAAGTATTTTATGAATTTATTATTACATAAAAGTCATTATAAAAATATTCAACCATTAAATAACTAAAAATTTCTTTTATAAATATTACTAATTAAATAAAATAAAATAAAATAAAATATCGTTTATTTGAATATATGTTATATTGAATATTGTATTTACAATTATTTAATAAAGTCTATATACTTGAATTATTATATAAAAATATAAAACTAATAAAATAAAATACTTTAGAATGATTTTTTTTAAATAGGATATTCCATAGTATATATTATATAATTATCATTATATTCTACTTTCTGTATAATATATTTTATTTTATTAGTTTTTATTTTTATTTTATTAGTTTATATTTTATAAAAAGAAAAAATAAAAATAAAAACTAATAAAAGTTAATAAAATAAAATAAAATAAAATAAAATTGTAGAATATGAATATAAAGTACAGATTGAATAAAATAAAATAAAATAAAATAAAAACTAATAAAATAAAATAAAATAAACAGTATATTATGAATATTATTAAAATACAGGTTGAATAAAATAAAAATAAAAAGAAGACAAGAATAAAGGAAAATTAATTAAATAAAATACTTGTATATTTAAATTAAAATAAAATATTAGAATATTTATTAGTATATATTCTATGGAATACGCTATTAATATTTTTTTTTTTTTATAAAATTAAATACATTAAAAAAAAAAATAATAATAAAAAAAAATAAAATAAAATACATATAAAATACATATAAAAAGAAAAAGAAAAGCTGATAAAATTATGTCCTTTGTATTATACAGAAAATAAAATATCATAGTATTTATATGAATATGATATGTAGTATTCTATTTATAATTTTTTAATAAAAATATATTCCAACCGAAATAGTTTTGTTATATATATATATATAAAACTAATAAAATGAAATACCTTCGAAAAAAGGAAAAAAAATATATATTTATATATATACATGCATTGTATTTAATGACTTATTCAATTTAAACTTTTTAAGCAGTTTAATTTATCATTAATCATTAATATAAAGTATATTTAATTAATTTTTTATTCATAAAAATATGTTTTTAGTAATAATTGAATACTTCAAGTGTGATCCTAATTTGATTTTTAGGTTTGAAAAAAAAAATTATAATTAATAATTAAATATATTATATAAAGAATATACAATTGTTTTACTTTATGGAATATTTAATATTTACAAATAATTATATAGATAATATAAAATTGTTTTACTTTATGGAATATTTATTTAATATTACTAAATAAATAATCGAATATAAATAATTAAATAAAAAATAATAGATAAATAGATAATAATAAATAAATAAATAATAAATAGATAATAAATAATAAATAATGAACAAAAATAAATAAATAATAAATAAATGATAAATAATAATTAAATAATAATAAATATATAATATAATTAATAAATAATAAATATAATAATAAATAATTTAAAAAAAATAGTATATAAATAATAAATACAAATAATTAATAAATTATAATAAATACTATTAATACTATTACTCCTATAATCTACTATTACTTCAATTGTACTATTACAATTGCTACTCCTTCTAATTAATACTACTACCACTGTTTTTACTACTTTTAATATTATTATTATTAATAACAAAAAATTAATTATATAATAATAATAATAATATATATATAATTACTAAAATAAATAACAATAAGTATTTATAATAACAGAATTTATAATAATTGTAATAAAAATTTTGTACGTATAAAAAATTTTTAGTACTTTAATAAAGAAATAAAGTTTCTATTATTAAAGTTTAAATTTTTAATTTAAACTTTTTAAATTCAGAAAAATTAATAATAAAAAATGACTAATATACATTAACAAAAAAAAAATATTTTTTTTTATATATAAACTTCAAAAAATTACCATTAAAAATTTTCAATTTAGAATTAAATTCAATTTAATTTGATATCATTTTTTATATAGAATAAAATTTATGATTTATAAAAGAATCTATAACATAGATTTTTAAAAAAACAAAAATTAAATATATTTAAAAATTATTAAAAAAAACATATTGTTTCAAAGTAATTTAATTAATTTTTGAATTTAAATTTTATTTTAATTTTTACATTAATAGAACAGAAAATTAATATTTTTACTTTTTATTTATTCTTTTGCATATTAGTCTGCATAAAATTTTAATTGTAATTTTTTTTTACCGAAATTTTTTAAAATAGTAAATTTTATTTATAATAAATCTTGTTAAAGTTAATTTTATGAAGGTAAATTGTTTTATTTCCATTTTATTAGTCAAATTAGCCACCTTCATTTTGTTATTACAAATGTCCTTTCAAAATTCAATTGTTGATGTTGAAATTGAATTGAAAAATTCAATTGAAGAGCAAGAATTTTTATTGGCCACCATAAAAAATAGGTTTGAACAAGCTTGTGAAACCGGAACTCCTTCTGCCAGTTTGTCCAACCATACTGAGTTTAATAAAAGTTTTGCTATTATTGAAGAACTTTGGGATTACCAAAGAATTTTAATCTCTCTCATTGAAAGAGAACATGAACAATTAATTCCCAACTATTCTGAAATTAAAGAAAAAAAAGAAAATGATAATTTCGAAAGTCCAAATTTAAGAAGTTTTGTTATTGAAAATGAAAATTTTAAAATTAAAAATTTTAAATTTCAAAAGAATACGCTTAATCACATGATGAAAAACCCTGATTCGGCTGATCGTATCATTGAGATATTACATTCTCAACAAAATGAAATGTATGAAATCCAAGAGATTGCTATTAAAGAATTCAAAAAGGATATTTCTAATATTTTAATGAAATATCAAGCGATACAACATAGAAGTTCAATTCAATTGAACATTCAAAAGCAAATTAAAAAACAATATAATATTAATATGTCCGCTTTTAAGCAAACTAATGATTATTCTAGAAGAAAATATAAAGTTGAATTTCTAAATGAAAAAGAAATCGAAGAAAAAATTAATAAATATAATAGCTCGGATATTAAATTTGAAAAAATGTTAAATGAGCAAATTCAACTTGGAAGAAGTATTAAAAAATACCTTCCATTGAATTGGCATACTTATAAAAAAGTACCAGAGGAATTGATAACTTGGTTTAGAAACCAAAAAAGTAAGAGACAACAATTTTTGAAAACTCTTCAATTGTCGTCCATGAAAAAAAGTTCCAAAGTACAATTAGCGCATAAGGAGCATAATAAAAGAAAATTAGAAAATGATCCAATTGAGAATACTGATAAGGATCATTTAAAAAAGAAAGTAAAAGTCAACTCTAAAAGAAAAGAAAAGAATGAAAATAAAAATTATTTTAATTGTAATAAGATTATATATAGTATTTTTAATAACAACAATAATAATTATGCATGCTGTAGTAATAGTAATAGAAATAGTAATAATAATAACAGTAGTAATAGTAAGATCAGCAGCAGCAGCAGTAGTAGTAGTAGTAGTAGTAATAATAATAGTAATAATAATAATAGTAGTAGTAATAACAGTAGTAGTAATAGTAATAGTAGTAATAGCTGCAGTAACAGTAGTAGTAATAACAGTAGTAGTAATAGTAATAGTAGTAATAGCTGCAGTAACAGTAGTAGCAATAACAGTAGTAATAATAATAGTAGTAGTAATAGCAGTAGTAGTAATAACAGTAATAGTAGCAATAACAGTAGTAGTAATAGTAATAGTAGTAATAATAATAATAGTAGTAATACCTGCAGTAGCAGTAGTAGCAGTAGTATTAGTAGTAATAGTAATAATAGTAGTAATAACAGTAGTAGTTGTTGTATCAATAGGATTAATAGTAGTAATATTAGCATAAATACAGTTAATCATTATCGTAATAATAGTAATTACATTTCATGTAGTACTATTAATAAAACAAATAGTAATAATAATGTCAAAAATAAAGGTAAAGCTAGGGCTGATGATGATGATGATTTATATGAAAACGATTCTGATGTTACTAAGTATTATGAGAACGAGTCTTTTTCCAATATTATAACCAATAATAATTTAGTCTCTGATATTAAACCCAAGAACAAAAATAATTCCGATTCTAGCATTATAACCAAGAACAAGAACAATAGTGTCTCTAATATTATAATTAAGAACAAAAATAACTCTAGCCCAAATATTATCACCAAGAATGAGAATAATTCTTGTATTGAACCCAAAAATAAAAACAACTTTAACTCTAATATTATATCTGAGAACAAAAAAATGTCCGTTTCTGATATTATATCAAAGAATAAAAAAATGTCTGTTTCTGATATTATATCTATGAATAAAAAAATGTCTGTTTCTGATATTATATCTAAGAATAAAAAAATGTCTGTATCTGATATTATATCTAAGAATAAAAAAATGTCTGTATCTGATATTATATCTAAGAATAAAAAAATGTCTGTCCGTGATATTATATCTAAGAACAAGAAGATACCTGTCTCTGATGTTTTGTCTAAGAAAAAGAAAATGTCTGACGATGAGATTATTGCCTATAATAAACTCAAATATGAATTTTATTTAAGTATCAAAAACATAATTAAAGCAAATACTAATGATATTCGTAAGAAGAAAGATACTGATGATAATGTTATTGAAAATGAAAATAGTACAAACAATAATACTATTATCAAAAATCCAACCAAAATTCAAGTTGATAATAATGAAAATGTTAAAATCAAAATTCCGATTAAAAAAGAAATGATAAAAAACGAAAATAATACTAGAAATGAATATAATATTAAAAAAGCTAGAAAAGATAAAAATAAAAATATCAATAATATTTATCAACATACAGACAATCAACTATATCAACAAATTAACAAAGAAAATTTATTAGAAAATATGATTTCTTCACCAAGAACTAAATATCAAGAAAAAAATAATATTTATGATAATATACCCAATAATAATAATAATAATAATAATATACCCAACCATAATGATAATAATAATAATAATATACCCAACCATAATAATAATAATAATAATAATAATAATAATATACCCAACCATAATAATAATAATAATAATAATAATAATAATATACCCAACCATAATAATAATAATAATAATAATATACCCAACCATAATAATAATAATAATAATAATAATATACCCAACCATAATAATAATAATAATAATAATAATATACCCAACCATAATAATAATAATAATAATAATAATAATAATAATATACCCAACCATAATGATGATAATAATAATAATAATATACCCAACTATAATGATAATAATAATAATAATAATATATACAACAATAATAATAATAGTAATATACCCTACAATAATAATAATACATATAATATTAATAATTGTAATATACCCTACAATAATAATAATAATAACAGTAATAATATATACAATAATAATAATAGTAATATACCCAAAAATTATAATAATCATAATAGCAATGATAAGGAAAATACTGACGTCAATAAAAGCAATGAGAATGAAATCACTCATAAGAATCACAACACTAATATATCACGTAGAAGATCTCCTAAGAAAGAGAAAATCTCTAATAATAATATGCAATTTTATTTTAAATCATAATCAATGAAAAAAAAAAAAATATTATTATAATAATTTATAATTATAAATTAAATTAAAAAAAAAAAAAAAAAAAAAAAAAAAAAAAAAAAAAAAAGAAAAAAAGAAAAAAAATAAAATAAAATAAAATAAAATAAAATAATGTATTTAAAAGAAAGAAAATAAACAGTAATAATAGTAATAGAAATAGAAAATAGTTATCAATCAAAATAATTCTTTTATTAAAATAAAAGTATTATTTTTTATATACCCTTTATAGATTTATTTTTATCAAATTAAAACAATATATTAATATATATATATAATTGTATATTGCATATATTGTAAATATTATAAATATTTCAATTATATAAAATTTTATATTAACTTATTTTTTATGTTTTGTATATTTAATTTTTTATATTTCATACTAAAAAAAATTTTTTTATTTATTCATATTTTTTTTTTTGTTATTGTATTATTAAATTATTTATATTATTATATTTTTATATATTTTATAATTTTAATGTATTATTATATTTTTATTTATTTTATATTTTAATAAAGTCTAAAAATAATAAAAAAATATATATAAAAAATTAATGTGATAATTAAATGTTATTTTTTATTGCATGTAGTGTATATAAATTTTATATGTTTATATTTTTCAATACAAATAGTCAAAAATAAAATTAAAATAAAAATTTGAAATATTAAGATATGAAATAAAATTTTGAAATTAAATAAAAGAAATTAATGGCTGAAATTTAAATATAAAGGGCACATTGAATAAAATGTAATAAATAAAAAAGATGTAAAATAACAATAATATTAATGATAATATAATAATAATAATAATAATAATAATAATAGTAATAAATAAATAAATAATACAAAGTAATTTATATAGTACATAATTAAAACTATATAGCAAAATTTTTATAAATTTAATCATTATTTTAAAGTACACAGAAATAAAAAGATATTTAGTCAAAAATAAAAAAAAATAAAAATGTATATAATTTTAATTTTTAATTTTATTCATTAATTTTATTTTGTTTTATTTTATAATTATTTATTTTTATGATTTTTTGTGTTTTTCCTTTTTAGAGTACAATTTTTTTGTCTTTATTTCATTTCATATGTATTAATACTTTAATATTTTATAGAACTTTACTATTTATTTTATTATATTTTATTATATTTTATTATATTATATTTTATTTTATTTTATTCAATCTGTACTTTATATTCATGTTTTAACTATTTATTTTATTTTATTTTATTTTATTTTATTCAATCTGTACTTTATATTCATGTTTTAACTATTTATTTTATTTTATTTTATTCAATCTGTACTTTATATTCATGTTTTAACTATTTATTTTATTTTATTCAACCTGTACTTTATATTCATGTTTTAACTATTTATTTTATTTTATTTTATTCAACCTGTACTTTATATTCATGTTTTAACTATTTATTTTATTTTATTTTATTCAACCTGTACTTTATATTCATGTTTTAACTATTTATTTTATTTTATTTTATTCAACCTGTACTTTATATTCATGTTTTAACTATTTATTTTATTTTATTTTATTCAATCTATACTTTATATTCATGTTTTAACTATTTATTTTATTTTATTTTATTTTATTTTACTTTATTTTATTCAATCTGTACTTTATATTCATGTTTTAACTATTTATTTTATTTTATTTTATTCAACCTGTACTTTATATCCATGTTTTAACTATTTATTTTATTTTATTTTATTCAATCTGTACTTTATATTCATGTTTTAGCTATTTATTTTATTTTATTTTATTCAATTTGTACTTTATATTCATGTATTAACTATTTATTTTATTTTATTTTATTCAATCTGTACTTTATATTCATGTATTAACTATTTATTTTATTTTATTTTTTTATTTATTTTTTTTTTATTTTATTATTTTTTTTTTTTGTAATATTTGTTTATGTACGATTTTATGTAAAGATTTAAAATAGAAGAAATTTTTTTTTAATTTTTTTATTTTTTTTATAAAATATTTGTTTATATACCTTTTTATGTAAAAATATAAAAAAAAAATTTTTTTTTATTTCATAATAATGAATAGAGGAATTATTTAAAGATCATACCATATCATTCATCATTTTCAATACCTCAATAACCATTTTCGTCAGTAGATGAAATTAATTTTGATGGCTCTACAATATGGACAACTGTTACACCAGAGTTACTCCAGAATGTTAATAAAGAAGTAGTTTTAATACCACACCATTCATCATTTTCAATACCCCATTTATCATCATCTTCTTCAAATATAATAACATTGGTATTTTCTCAACATGGATAACCTAATATAATAAAGAAGCATTTACTAGAGATATCAAATGATGATTTTGGACCATTAATAGCAGTTCTATCTGGGGAACCAATATAATAGTTTCATCAACCTAAAAACTATCTTTACCTTTTTTAGTTTCAACATAGAAGTACATATTGCTTGCTTTTTCAGGAAATCTTATAGTTGGAACTACAAAGATGCATTAATTCACCCTTTTTAATTTCAACAATGGAAATATTATCATATTGAACATCTTCATATCTATTTTCATATTGTAGGGTAAAGTAAAAATATATGAGAAGCTGGACCTTCGTCAAATTTTAGCAACATTACTGAAACTGTATTTATTACCTGGTTTGAAAACTCTTAAATAAAGAATACTAATAGTTTCATATCAGTTAGCTTCTCTTTCAGAACAGTAAAAAGAACCTTTACCATCAGAAGTAGTCATTTTTAGTAGAAATAGTCATAGGAAGCATCAAGTTTTACAATACCACTACAAGATGGGCCTTCAGTATGCATGATAAGGGTGTTTCTAGTTTTAAAAATTTCTGAAGCAATATATTTATTCTTAAGTCTTATCCAAACTTAGGATTATAGTTCCATTGCCATTCCAAAGTTAACTTGTTGGAACTATAATCGAAATCATCACTCTTAGTACTTTTGAAGTTACCTCCAATTTGTTAAGACATTGGTACTTCACCATTAACATTCATAACTTACCAATTATTTTTTCCAGATACCCGGAACAAATAATGGAACTCTACCAATAGAACCATGATCTTGGATTAAAAATCCATAACATTTACCATCAGAAGGATCAACAATTCTATTTTGAGCAACACAGGATCCTACACAAGAAGTGAGTATAATCTTTTTTTTTTTTTTAAAGTCATTGATTAACCCTATTTAAATTAAAAAAAAAAAATAATAATAATAATTAATCTTTTAATATGAATGGATATAAAAAAAATTAATAATTAAAGTTTATTGTTTCATTAAATAATAATAATAATTAACAAATAAAAATTTTACATATTAATAAACTTTATAAAATAGAAAATTAATTAAAGGAAAAAATAATATAAGAAATTAATATATAAATAAATTAAATAATATTAATATTTTAATCATATAATATTAATTAATTATTTTAATAATTAATAAAATACAATTATTAAAAAAAAAAAGAAACATATTAAATACATATTAAATACTTAATTAAAAAAAGCAAATTTATTATTTAGTTAGTAAATGATGAAAAACGCTTATCATTGGATTAATTTATGTTAACATTTTAATTATTATTATTATTATTTTTTTTTAATAAATTTCCAAAAAAAAACTTTTTTTTTTCTTTTGTTTTTATTCAACAAATTGATAATACTAATTTTTAAATTTTATTAATTTTCTTTTAATAATTTTCCTAAATGAACCTTAATCATTACAATAGAAAGCTTTATTATATATTTAAATAATTCAAAAAAACAATTTCTTTTTTTTTTTTTATTAATTATTTTATTTTATTTGTTAAAAATAAGTTTTAATATAAATAATCATTTCACAAAAGAATACATAAATAATTAACATTTTTCATTATAAAAATAATGAAGTTTATTCCATTAATATATTTTTTTATCTAATAAATTTTTATATTAAAAATTTTTTCAGTAACAATAATTTTAAACATTAAACACAAACTTAACTAATTTACATATTTATATTTATATTTATTTTTTTTTACTTTCCATAAACTTTACAATAATAATAATAATAATAAAGGGTGTGTAGTGTTTAAGTGTTTGACTTTTAGATAAATATTATTTTCATTTATAATTTTCTTTCATTTAAAAGATAAAAATAAAAATAAAAAAAAAAAAAAAAAAAAAAAAAAAAAACAGTATATAAATCTTTAAATATACTAAACTAAAAATAAATATATTAATGTAAAATAAATTCAATGTTATAGTTTGAATATTAATTATTATTATATACTTTGTCTTATTGTTATTAATTTATTTCTGACCCATTAAATATATTTTTATCTTTTTATTTTCAGCAAAAATAGTATTATCTTATGTCATAAACAATATAGTATTAATATTTTAAATAATTATGAATATATAATTAAAAAGACAAATAATAAAATGATAAACATAATTTATAGTAATTTAGGAAAATCTTTTGTTATAAGTTTATATACTAATAACTTTATAAATTTTACTACTATTAATGCATCATCTTTTCTAAAAATTAAATTTTTATAATATCATGATAGAGATAAGAATTAGCTAATATATTAAATCATTACTCTTCCGTATTAATATTTATATAAATTAATGATTTTCATATTATTTAAATTTGTTTAAATCTGAAAATATTTATTAGAGAATAGTTAACATTAATAAAGATGATTTACAGAGAAATAAAAATATATAATATTTTAGAATTCTATATTTATAAAATATTTAAAGATATTAATTAAATTTTAATTTTTATACCTAAAAAAATAAAATTTTACATATCATTTGAAATATATTATTAAGACTTTCCAACAATAGTTAGTTATTAAAAAAGTTATTTTGAGTAATCATATCATTTCTTCTTCTTTCTTCTTGTTTTTTTTTTTTTTTTTTTTTTTTTTTTTTTTTTTTTTTTTTTTTTTCTGTTTTCATTTTCATTATTATCTTATTAATTTTATTTTTGAAATATACTTAGAATAATAATCTTTGATTTATTTTTATTTTTAATATTAGTTGATATTTTTTTTTCATTTATATTAAATAGTTCATTGCATCTTCTTTATTTTCATTATTTTTAATGATATGGAATAATTCAAGGGAAATTTTATAAATTGTTGTTGTTGTTGTTCATATACACAATTAAATTCCTTAATATTGATAGCATTTTAGTACTAAAAATAGTAAAATGATCTAATTATTTATTTACTAATTTAGTTATTAAATATCAATTAATAATTTATATTTTGTGTTTTTATATTAAATTATTATCTTTATTATTATTGTAATACTAAGAAATTTTTAAAATAAATAATACTATAAAATATATAAAGAATATTTTTTTAAAAAAAAAATAATAATAATAATTTTTTCTTTCTTCTAAAATATTTTTTATTTTATTTTTTTTTGTTGTCCTTGTTAATGTTTTCTAATAATTTATTTTCTTCTTTCTTATTACTTGTTTTATTATTAATTTGATATTTTTGATTTTTTGATTTTGACTTTCCTTCTAATAAAAAGATTTTATTATACATATATGATTATATTTCATATTTTATTATATTTATTATATTGATTTATCCATTTATATACATATTTTAATATTATTTATTCAAAATTATAAAAAAAATATAAATTAAAATTATTTAAAAAATCTTTTTTAATAAATCAATTATTAAAACGAAACAAATTATAAATATATTCTAATATATTGAAGAATATATGAATTAATATTAAATATTAACTATTAATTTTTTTTTTTTTATTTTTTTAATTATTATAAAAAAAAAATAATAAAAAAACATATAAATACCTAGAAATTATTTAGAAATTATTTTTTTTGTATTCCTTATTTTTTAAATTTTATTATTATATTAAATTATTTTTAAACTACTCCGTTGCTGTATCGAATATAAAAATAAAAAACAAAAAAAGCAAAAAAAAAAGCAAAAAAAAAAAAAAGAAATAAAAGAGGAATAATAAAAAAATAGTTGTAAGAAAAAAAAATCTATTTTTATCTTACAATCATTAAATGAATAATAATAAAAAATAAATTAAAAAATTAAAAAAAATTACAAAGTCTAATAACAAATAATCAATATTTATTATTAAAAATAATAATAATAATTAAAGGAAAAAAAAAAAAATACAAAGTCTAATAACAAATAATCAAAAATATTTAACGTTAAAAATAATAATAATAAAAGGTAATGTTTTTTAATTGTAAAATATTAATTTATTTACAAAAATAATAATAATAATTATATATTTATATTATTTTTATGACGATAATTAATAAATTATATAATGTTTTTTTTTTTTTTTTTTTAAATATTATTTTTTTTATTGTAATATATAGTAAATTTATTCCTCTTTTTTTTTTTTTTTTTTTTTAGAAAAAAAAATAAATAAATAAATATTAAATTTTCATACAAAACATAATTAAATAATAAACATGGAAAACGATAAAGAAATTGAATATGTACCAAATAAGAGAAAGATTTTATTTGGAACTGATTTTTCAAATTGCACAGCAAAAGCATTAGAATATGCTTTTGAACATATATTAAGAAATGAAGATAAACTTATTATGATGGCAATCGGTAAACGTTCATGGGCCAATACTTCAGAATATTTTTCACTTTCTGGAATTAGTCCAATATCTGTTAATAATGTTTTTCAAGGAACAAAATGGCGTATGTAGTCAATTAAATAATAATAATAATAATAATAATATATATTACATTTATTTATATATTTATATATTTATATATTTGTATATTAATATATTAATAAATTTAATTATTTATATATTTATAATTAAATGACATATTGATTATTTGATATTTTAATTATATAAAAATAAATTAATATTACATACAGAAAATCAGGAATCTTCATTAAAACAAGAAGAAATTAATACTAAAGAAAAAGCATTAGAAAATATGGAAGAATTAGTTAGAGTAGCATTAAAGAAATGTTCCTGTCCAAAAACTGTAAATATATATGTCAATAATTTCAAATATTGGTTTATATATTTTATTACAAGTATTTTTTTTAAATTTAAATTTAAATTTAAATTTATGCTAAAATAAAATTAAAAAATTTTTTTATTGAAATTTGTTTAGATTGATTGTGTCTTCGAATATGCATGGGGTGATCCAGGAGAAATTTTATGTGAAATGGCTGCAAAAAAGAACGTAGATATGTTGATTTTAGGAGCTAATGGAAAAACTTATATGCAAGGGTAAAATATTTATTATTGTTATTATCTTATCTACCAGTCTGAATAGATTTTATTTACTAAAATAATATATATATATATATACATATGTATATATATTTATAATCTTAATTATTTTATATATATATATAGACTTATTTTAGGTTCAGTTAGTAATTATTGCTTATCGCATTGTAACGTTCCAGTTATTGTTATTAGACAACCTCAATAATTCAATGATTATATAAAAATAATAATAAATAATTTGCATATTTAATATCGGCATATTAATGATTTATTATTTATTAGTATATATATATATATATATTTTAAAAATATTAAAGTATAAAAGCATCATAAAAAAATACTAAATCTCATTTTATCATAATTATCATCAAAAAACTTTAGTTAAATTTTTTTTTTTTAAAAAAAAAAAAAAAAAAAAAAATTTAATTGAAGAATTATAAAAAAAATTTAAATATATATTGTTTATATATATATATATATTAAATATAGAAATTCTTTAATTACTTTTTTATTAGAAAGTACCTTCCCAGTATATCCTATTTTATTATTATTATTATTATTATATATAATTTAATAAAATAATAGAAATAGATAAAAAAAAATTAAAATAAGAAATAATAATTAAAATAGAAGAATAAAAAAATATATATATATAAAATAAAAATTGTAATTTAATTTTTGAAATTATTAAGTAAATAAATTAAAAATAACCATTAATATATTAAAAATATATAATATAATCAATATAAACATAATAAAATAAAAAAAAAAATAAAAAAAAAATTAATATTAAATTAAAAAAAAAAAAAAAATTGTATAAGAATTAAAACAATATTTGTGTAATTAAATTTATACTAGAAGTATTCAATTTTTAATTAATATTGGTATTCTATGGTGTCTTTGTTCATCTCATAAAATCAATAATGAAGTCAATAAATCAAAGAATGTTTTTATCAAAAAAATGATTACATTAAAATGAATCCTATTATTAGTTACTTTTGCCTTTTCTCGAGATCTTTATATATTTTCCCTATTGCTTGGTTTTTATGTGTCAATGCAAACTAAGTGCTTCTGTAAAATATATTAATTCTAATTGTATTATTAAAAAATCTTAATAAATATTCTTGGGCTAAAGAATCTTGTGCTCTATATAGAAAAATCCAAAAAAAAAAAAAAAAAAAAAAAAAAAAAGATATCAAAATTTTTTGTGATGTTATTGAAGTATATTGGTCTAATATTACTACAAAAACAAGAACATTATTCAATCTTAGCTGTAAATACACTAAGCATCATCTATGATTTAATTACATATTACTTTTTAAGATGTGGATATAAGTACAATACCATTATTGCCTTTAGAAGTGGTAGAATTACAGAATATTTTCCCAAATGTTGTCCATATTGTAGCAGAGATGATCTATCATTTATCCATTAGATATTTTGAATGTTCCACTTTTTTTTTTTAAGCGCTATATTGAAATCATTAGATTTTCATCAATGACCTTTTTATTTTGTTTGTAAGTAAAATAAGGAATTTACCTTTAATCTCTTCCTATTCTTCTTCTTCTTATTCATCAATTTTAGATTATGAAAAAAAATAAATCAATGAATATATTTCTATGTTCCTTCTTGGTGGAACTTTAGCTTTAGATGAGCTATAATTCAATACTGGGGAA
>JACVTC010000008.1:1225000-1302500 GCA_016946835.1 Neocallimastix lanati (nom. inval.) | reverse complement strand
GATCGATAATACCTTCTTTAATCATATCACAATATCTGTTGTTGTAAGCATCATAACCATAAGAGAATGGTTCGTATTGATCAACAGGAGTAACTTCCTTAACACCATCAACCTTAAAACTGTTGTAAATAGTTTCAGCAACAACAGCACCTTCACTACCAGCATTGTTAACAATAGTTTGGATTGGAACCTTAATGGCCTTCTTAACAATATCAATACCTAATTGAACATCAAATGAATCAGAATGAAGTTTTTCTAAAACCTTTGATGCCTTAAGTAAAGCTGTACCACCACCTGGAACAATTCCTTCTTCAATAGCAGCTTGAGTAGCACATAATGCATCAACAAATCTATCAATCTTTTCATTAACATCAACTTCAGAAACACCACCAACCTTAATTAAGGCAACACCACCAGAAAGTTTAGCTAAACGTTCCTTTAAGTTCTTCTTTTCGAAATCAGAAGTTGTGGTTGCAATTAATTCTCTGATAGCATTGCATCTTTTTTCAATTTCTTCCTTAGAACCAGCACCATTAATGAAAACAGTTTCATCCTTGGTAACAGTAACGGTATCACAAGTACCTAACATACCGAGTTCAACTTTGTCAAGAGTATTTTCAACATCATTATTGAAAACATTACCTTTAACTAAAATACCTAAATCTTTAATAGTTTCTCTTCTATTATCACCGAAACTTGGTGATCTGACACAACAAACTTGAACTTGACCTCTAATCTTGTTTAAGATACAGGCAGCTAAAGCTTCACCTTCAATATCTTCAGCAACAATTAAAATTGGTCTACGGTTTTCAGCAGCAATTTCTAAAGCTGGAATAACATCTTGAATAGCAGAAATTCTTTGATCGTAAATTAAAATAAGTGGGTTCTTGAATTCACATTTTTGCTTCTTAATATCAGTAATGAAGTATGAGGAAATGAAACCTTGTCTGTTGAAACGCATACCTAATTATAGAACAAATTATTTATTATATATATATATCATAAAGTATAACGAAATGTATAATAATATAAATAAAATTAAAGTTTACATTTTCAAAATTTTTAAATATAAAAAATAACATGTAAATAAAAAAAAAAAAAAAAATAAATAAAAATAAAAATAAAAATAAAAATTTCATTTAAACAATTAGTATATTTATTAAATAAATTTAAATAAAGTCAATAATTATAAAATATAAAAATATATATATATATATATATAGCTCATAAATAGCACATAATTAATCTTATAATAAAATTATTAATTTAATAGTTACCCTTGGTAACAACTAATTCATCTTTCATAGTCTTTCCTTCTTGAATAGTAATAACACCATCCTTACCAACTCTTTCCATAGCTTCAGCTAACATGTTACCGATATGTTTATCGTTATTAGCAGAAATAGTACCAACTTGAGCAATTTCCTTCTTAGTTTTAATTTCTTGCTTATTTTCTTTTAAAAATTTAACGACTTCATCAACAGCCATTTGAACACCCTTACGTAAATCCATTGGGTTTATACCAGCTTGAACATTTTTTAAACCTTCAGCAAAAATAGCACGAGCTAAAACTATTTATATTAATTTTATTTATTAAAAAATATATATTTATCGTTTTTCAATATAAATCAATTAATTAAAATTCATTTTCATTTTTAATTAAAATATTTCTTTTTTTTTTTTTGTAAATTTCAAATGAAAACTTCGATATATACCAGTAGCAGTAGTAGTACCATCACCAGCATAATCATTTGTTTTAATAGCTACATCTTGAACAATTCTAGCACCTAAATTTTCAAATTTATCCTTTAAAACAACTGACTTAGCTACAGTAACACCATCTTTAGTAATTTTTGGTAAACCATATTGATTATCTTTTTAATTTTATTTAAATAGTTTAATATTGGTATTTAATTTGAAAAGAAAAAATAATAATAATGATTTATTATATGAATATTTAAAAAAAAAAAAAAAAAAAAAAAAAAAAAAAAAAAAAAGACTATTTTAATATTTTTTTTGATTGTATATATTTTAATAATTAAAAAAATAAAATTCATTTAATATTCTTTATTTATTAATATTTATAATTCATTTTAAATTTATTACCAATTAAAACATTTCTTCCCTTTGGACCTAAGGTAACAGAAACAGCCTTAGCTAAAGTATTTACACCATTAGCTAATTTAGCTCTACCCTCTTCTGAAAATAAAATTTCTTTAGTTCCATAATTACGTCTACTTAATAAAGTTTTTGAAGCTAAACTAACAGAGCCATTTAAACTATTCTTTAAGATATTTTGACAAATAATTTTTGAAGTTCCTTTTTTTAAAGATAACATTTTGATTTACTATACAACAATTTAAAATAAATTTAAAAATAACAGAAAAATAACAACAAATAAATAAAAATATAAGGTAATATATATATATATATTTAAATTCTATTTTTAATTTTTATCTTTCTTTCTATAATTATTAATATAAAAAAAAAAGATTATATTAATTAAAATCTATTTAAATTTTTGTGCAAGCGAAGAAAAAAAATATATATATATTATTGTACTTTTTTATTTAATTTTTTTTTTTTTTTTTTTTTTTTTTTTTCACTATAATTAATATAATTATATAATTATATATTATTTATAGATTATTATAATTATTTCGAAGTTCTTATTATTATAATTTACTAGAAAGTTTTTTTTATATATTAGAATATATAAAAATATGTAAAATGTATAAAATATGTGTAAAATGTATTGAAATATTTATTTTAATCATATTAATGTATATGCCATAATGTATTAGTAACGATATATAAATTTAAATGAAGAATAATAAATTAAAGTGCTAGAAAACTCTTTATCATAAAATATTAATAAAATTTAACATAATTATAAACCATAAATTATTATTATAATATTGTTAAATATAAAATATCCTTTTTATTATTACTATTAATCTAATTATTCTTTTTATGGTAAACGTAAACCTTTTTTTTTCAATAAATTTTTTTTTTGATCAAATATATTTGTAACATATTTATAATATATTATCCATATATTATTTATATATTATTAGTTTCTTTTAAATAAATAGCAATGTAATACAAAATATAAAAAAAAAAAAGAAAAAATATTAATGAATACTATTGAACGTAAAAAAAAAATGTATATTATAAATTATTATAAATTATTATTTACATTAAGATTAATTAAAATTTATTTATTTTATTTTATATTTTATGTACTTTATATACACATTTTGTATTACATTTTAATTTTTGTAATACATTTATTTTCAAAAAATATAATATAAAATGTAATGAAATACAAAATTTTTAATTCCATTAATTTTCTTAATGATTATTATTTCATTAATGGACCATTAACGATTTATTCTCAAAATTAAAAAAAAAAAAATTTAGTATGAGGATCGAACTAATCGACCTTAAGATTATGAAACTTTCTCTCAAACTTCGCTTTTTTGTATTTTTTTGAAATATAATGAAATTATGATGCAGTATTTAAATAAAAAGAGAATATTATCAAGAAATAAAATTAAATATAATAAATAATTAGTTAAATTATATATGTATATTATAATAATAAATAGTAATATAAAAATTATTAAATTTATTTAATTAGTTAATAGCCAATAGGATTTAATTTATAGTAAATTAGAAATTAGAAATATAAAAGAAAAATTATTATAATTCTTTAAAGAAAAAAGGAGGTTTTTTTATTTGGAAAAAAATAGAGATAAAATTGGTTAAAATAAATATATTTGGGGAATATATTTATTTATCAAAAATTTTAATAGTAATAAGTTAGTTAGAAATAAATAATTAATAAGATCTTTAATAACATTTTATTATAAAATTTGTATTACGACATAAATAATTTAAATAAATAAATAAAACGACAAAACTATAATTTTTTTTATATTTTGTTTTAATATTAACGTGTATTGTAATTATATATTTTTATATTAGAATATATTTTTATTTAATACAATCTTGCTAACCACAAAAACATTGATACTTATAGAAATAACGTATCAATTATGATGTGATACCACCATAAATACCATAATTTAGTGAAATTTAGGTTAGACATTATTTAATGAAATATTATTAGTTAATAATAATTTAGTTAGCAGATAATAATAATTTAAAGAATGGTTCTTTTATTAATTTAGTTTTATTAATAATTTAACCCATAAACATGTTTATTAGTATAGTTTAATGTAGTTTTATATTTAGTTTATATTAATAATATGAGAGATTTTAGTGATTAATTATATTTTATTGAATGATTTTATTATATTTTAACTAGTTTATAAATATTTTATATTGATGAATAACAAACAATGTATTTTTATTGATGAATGATAATAAATAAATAAAATTAAATATTAAAGTGTGAATATTATTACTGTGTATATTATTCTATATAATATTTTATTTGTCAATTATTCCCTACTGTTACTGTCTATATAAAACAAAATAAATATTGATATTGATGTTTTATAAATTTCACGTATCAATTATAAATCAAATTTTAGTAAAATTAATAACTTTAATCTAATCCAAAACTAAATCAAATTATTAAATTGATAGCCTTCCATAACTTAAAATAAAATTAAATTAAACTCTTCTTCAAAATTCTACTTTTTAGAAAAAATTTTTAATAAAAATCTATATTAATAAAAACTTAATTTTAAAATATTTCGATACCAACCTAAAATCGAAAAACTCATGCTAAAAGTAAATTTTATAACAAGTTACGCCTTAATTGTAAATAAATGTCCACTTTAAAGTATTCTAGTTATTTCTTTATAATAAAAATATTAATAATAAAAATTAATAATAAATAAAATAAAAAACAAAACTCTAAACAAATTATCAACAATCATTTATAACAAAACTTATTGAAAATATTATAAAGCATAATAAAAATATTCTTTCTTTATATATTATTAATTCTTTAATATATACCTAAACAAAAACACGTGTTTAATTCTAGTTATTTTTAAATAGTATATAATTATTTTAAAAGTAACTTTCTTTATTAAATTAACTTGTAAATAGCCTTGTATGGTCTTGTCATAGTAAACTTGTAAATAAATAATCTTTTTTTTATTTCTTCTATTCATTTTTATTTCTTTTATTCATTTTTATTTCTTATATTATTTAAATTGCAAAATTGTTTAATTCTTTTGAAAAATATAAATAAATGTAATATTTTCATTATTCAATTATTCTTTGTTATTAAATTTTATAATTAATATATAATATTAATTCTATTATTTAGATTAGTACTAATATTTAATTTTTATTTAATAATCATATTTAAAATTTATTATTATTCTAATGTAAAATTAAATAATTAATAATTAAATTAAAGTTAAAATAAAAATGTTTTAAAGAAAATAAAATATTTTTTATAATATAGGTGTTAATAATTTTAACATCTTTTAATAATTCTAAAATACCTAGTTGGCACTTCCAACTCTATATTGATTAAGTCAATTAGCAGTGTATTTCATTTTTGGTAAAGAATAAATTAATTATCTTTCTTATATTATTTATTTTAATTATTTGTCAAAATAAAGATAGAAAATTTTGGAGTTTAACGTTACTAGGTTGATATGTCGAACTAAATATCAATAATTTAACAATAATTAATTAATAATAAAATATTAATTTATAAAAAAAAAAATAATATTTAAAAAAAAACACTGTATATATAAAATATATTATATTTAATAATTTTCCTTTGTAGGGTTTATAATATTATTTAATAAGAATAAGTATCGAATTATTAGAATAGAATTATTGCGAAATACACTTATACACACAATAACCTTACAAAGAGCACAAAAGATGAATTTAATAATTCTTCTTTTTTACTTTGTAAGTTATAATTAAAAATAATATACTTTATAGAGAAAAGAATAAGTTTTAATATAAATATTAGTAGTAATTGAATATTTAATATGATAATAATAAGTATTTAATATTTAATATAAGATTTAATTATAATAATTATTTAATTGAATATTCATAAATTAATGTATATGTAAATAATTTATCACTGAAAATCATGTGATTATAATAATATAATTCTTAACAATAAATAATTAGTAGGCCTAAGTTAATTATTATTTATAATATAAGAATTAATTATAAGTATTCATTATTATTAATAAATAATAATAAATATTATTTGAAATTTATATATAATTAAAATTGAAATTGAAATTTCGTTATAATTTTAACATATTAATACTAGCTCTAATTGCTAATATTAAAGGTTAGAAAAAAATCATACTTTCCTGTGATTCCTATCAAAATTGTTGAGTTTATTATAACAAAATATAATAAACAAGACGAAAGCCTTTTCACTTCTAAAATTTGTTTTATTAAAAATTTATTTTTGTTAAAAATAAAGTTATTATAAGTTTCTATTTTGGTATTGTTATTATTATTATGTTATAATTATTATATTTATTATAATAATAACTCTAGATCAAAATCTTTATAATGTTATTTTTATATGTAATTAATAATCAAAGATATTTAAAAATAAATGAAAAATGATAGAATTTTCATATATTATTTAATAAAAAAACCTTTTAACAATAATTATAGCCTCAAGATTATTTGAATTATATTGTAACAATAGTATCTAATAATAAAATATTATAACCTTTTTTATTTATTTAATAATAAAACATTTTCATAAGCCATATTAAAAATAAAAAGTAAACACGGCCACGAAAATTACAAAGCTATTGCAAAATAAAGCACTGCGAAATGAAGCACTTTTATTAATTTTTATGATAATATTTTAAAAGTTTTTTTTTTTTTTTTTTTTTTTTTTTTTTTTTTATCATTATTATTATTTAAAAAATAGTGATAAAATATTTATTTGATAATAATTAATTGTATAGTGATGATTTTAATAATTTTTTAAAAAAAAAAGTATTAAAACAATAGTTTTACAATTTTTAATTTTTTTTAAAATATGAAATAAAAAATAATATATATGCTGGTATTTTTTGTAATAGACGTATTAAAACTTGGAGAAATTATAACTTTGGAGAAATGCGACTCGGTAAAAATCTCATTGAAATACATTAAAATAAATTAATCTATAAGCCACAATTTATTACAATAAAAAAGTATATAAATTGTATAATTCTTTTGTATAAATATATAAAACCAATAAGTATAATAAATAATATTTATTGATTATTGTAAATTTTGCCAATATTCTTATAAAGTTGTTATTACTTGATATTATTATTATTATTATTATTATTATTATTATTATTATTATTATTATTATTATTATTTATTTATTTATTTATTTATTTATTTATTTATTTATTTATTTATTTATTATTTCAATAGTAAATTTATCTCCTTTCAAAAACTAAATATTATTCGTTGAAATTTACTAATATTGTAAAATTTTTCTTTTAAAAAATTTTACAGTTAATTTGTTAAAAATAAAATATTGAGAAATATAAATCGAAGTTTAGTTTATAAAATTTAATGTTAAAAAATATTATTCAATTTTAAAAAATTGGCATAAAATTATTTAATAGATTAAATTATAATTAATTAAAATTAAAGTTTTTTTATTTTTTATCAATCATCTTTTTAGAATCAATATGTTAAAATAAACATATTAATATATTAAAATTAATAAATAAAAAACTATAAATAAGTAACAAATATTAATTTTTTTTTATTTTATTTTTAATAATATTATTTATAATAGATAAAAATTTAAATATAAATTTAATTTTGAGAAAAAAACAAAAAAGAGAAATAAAATTTTTTTTTTTAGTAATAAAATATTAAAGATGTCGGAAGAATTACATTTTGAAACTTTACAAGTTCATGCTGGTCAAGAGGTCGATCCAGTGACAAATGCAAGAGCTGTTCCAATTTATGCTACTTCATCCTATGTTTTTAAAGATTATAAAGATGCTGCCGATTTATTCAGTTTAAAAAAGCCAGGTAATACTTACTCTAGATTAATGAATCCAACTAATGATGTAATTGAAAAAAGACTTGCTGCATTAGAAGGTGGCGCTGCTGGACTTGTTACTTCAAGTGGTCAATCTGCGGAATTCATAACTATTTCAGCTCTCGTTAGATATGGTGATAATATTATTTCTTCAAGTTATGTTTATGGTGGAACTCATAATTTATTCCAAAATTTCTTTAAAAATTTTGGAGTAACTTTCAAATTTGTTGATTCCGTTGACCCAAAGGATTATGAAGCTTTAATTGACGATAATACTAAGGCTATTTATATTGAGTCAATTGGTAATCCTGTTCATTATGTTCTTGATATCGAAGCAATTTCTGAAATTGCTCATAAACATGGTATTCCTTTAATTGTAGATAATACTTTTGGTATGGGTGGTTATTTAGTTCAACCAATTAAGCATGGTGCTGATATCGTAGTTCACTCTACTACTAAATGGATAAATGGTCATGGTACAGCCATCGGTGGTGTTATCATTGATAGTGGTAAATTCGATTGGAATAATGGCAAATTTCCAAATATTTCAGAGCCAAGTCCATCATATCATGGACTAAAGTTCATTGAAGCTTTTGGAAATCTTGCTTTTATTTACCGTTGTAGAGCTGAATTACTTCGTGATGTAGGTTCATGTCAAAGTCCTTTAAATACTTTCGTTAATATTATTGGATTAGAAAGTTTATCATTAAGAGCTCAAAGACATGTTGATAATGCATTAGAACTTGCTAATTGGTTGAAAACTCGTGATGAAGTTGCTTGGGTTTCTTATGCCGGACTTCCAGATCATCCAACATATGCTAATGCTAAGAAATATTTGAAGAATGGTTATGGTGGTGTTCTTACTTTTGGATTAAAGAAAGGATTTGAAGGAGCTGTTAGTTTAGTTTCTAATCTTAAACTTATTTCTAATTTAGCCAATGTTGGTGATGCAAAGACTCTTATTGTACATCCAGTTAGTACTACACATGAACAACTTAGTGACGAAGAAAAGAAGAAAACAGGTATAACCCCAGATCTTTTAAGAGTTAGTGTGGGTATAGAACATATTGATGATATTAAAGGAGATTTCATTCAAGCCTTTGAGAAATTATAGAGAAAGGAATGAATAATAATTGAATTGATTATATATAGATAAAATATTTAATTAAACACTATCAATAATAAAATTAATTTTAATATAGAATAAAATTATAAAAAAAAAAGTATTACATATATATATTTAAGTAAAAAAAAAAAAAAAAAAAAAAAAAAAAAAAAAAAATAAAAATAAAAAATTTAAAATTTTGTTAAAAATATAAAAATTTACTATTCTATTGAAATAAAATAAAAAAAAAAATTGAAAACATAAAAACATTTTATTGTAATAGTTAATAATAATTTTTTATATGTTGTGTATATTAATTATTTAGTTGGTGTAAAATAAAGAATTTGGTAATATTATTGAATGGAAATTATTTTAACAAACGTAGATAATTTTATTATTATGGTTTGAAGTTTTTAATATACTTGTTTATATCAAGTTTGAACTTGTTAATTATATACATTTTTTTTCTTAAATTGAAACCAATAGAATATGAATATTCTATTAAGTAACTGTTTCATCTCACGATGGGGCTTTAATAAAATTTTGGCGTTATTCTTTGAATCAAATATGGCTTATTAATTAATTTTTATTATGATATAATTAACTACTTTTCAAAGGTTCATCTGAGTCACCTGTTCCAAAAATTGTGGGCTTGGCGGAATTCTTAACAAGGGCAATACCTATCATAAGTAGCTCGTTTGAGCTATTATTTGATAGGTATTGCAAAACACCAAATTTAACCAAGAGCGTTGACGTCGTACTGATAAGGCATAATGATAATACAGGATCTTCATCTATTTCTACGAAGGAGAAGACCATATTTTCTTTCAGATAGTCAATTCAAATCTTAATCCGGAATAAGAATTCCTTTAAAGAGAAATCTTATATTCTGGAGGTGAGGTTCATTGCATATAAACTTTTTTCTGAATTTATTTATACACATTATTTTGAATATTAATTTCTATTTCACATTACTTTTTAAAATATTATTATGCTCTAATTGGAGTAATAATATTTTTTTTTTTTATTAATTGTATGTTTTTCTTTTTTTAAAAAAAAAATATTCATGAAATTAATAAATGAACAAATAAATAACGTTAAAGTTTGCAATGATTCAAGCTGTAAAAAAAAAAAATCAAACCCTAATTGATGCCACATATTTTATTAAAATAAATTTTAAATAATTCATTTAAATTGAATGAACCGATTAGTACTATTCATTGAAAAGCTAATTGCTTAAAAAAAAAATTTTTTTTAATATAGCATATAATATTATTTTAATTTAAATCAAAAAAAAAAAAAAAGTTATATATAAAAAATTAATATTAAAAAATTATATTATTTTCTTCACTGTACTGAATAACTTATAATAGATTATTTTTTTTTCTAAATTAATTTTTTTATGTAAAGTTCCTTCATATTTTTGTCGTTTCTCATTATGAAATAATTAAATAAAAAAAGAAAAATTCTTTTTTATAAGTCAAACCAATAAATTATTCAAATTTTCATAATAATATTAATAAAAATAATATATAAAACAATAAAAAAAATTTAAAATTAATTATATTTCATTTTGATTTTATTTAATAAATTTATAATAGTATATTATAATTTATATATAACTTGTATAAATAAAATCTTCAAATTCGTTTTTTTTTATTTATTTATTTATCGTTTCTTTTATTTTTATTTATGCATTTTAAAACATTTTATTTTAAATAATACATTTATAAATATTTTAAGGTTCTATATTAAAATTTAAATTTTACATTATGAAGAATAATTAAAAAAAAAAAAAAAAAAAAACATACAAAAATTCATAAATTCTTATAAATTTTGAATGTTTTCGATAAGTTGGTTTATGAATATACATATATATTTTTTTAAAAATTAACATTTAATAATGGGAAAGCATTTATAATTGGTGTTTCATATGGATGAACTTTTCTAATGGCTTTTACAGTTTTTTCAAGATTTTCAGCTTTACATATGAATTCAACCTGTAATTCTTTAACTCTGTTAATTTCATCAGTTGTACCACTATATGGATTTGAACCAACTAAAGGTCTCCAAGTTCCATTTAAAAGGTGATATGTAATACAAGCATCGTAGTTTCCAATATGACCTGCATCAACTTCAATTAAAGCCTTGTGAACTTCATCTAAGTTTTGTTCTGGAATACAAATTTCAATTTTGACAAATTCAGAAGTCATTTTTCTTAATAATTATTATATAATTAATATTTCTTCTATAATTAATATATTTCTATAATTAAAAAATTAATAAATAATCTGATTTTAAATTGGTTTCGGTACAAAGTGTCTCTTTTTATATTATTTTAAAATGAAATTAAATAAATACCTAAAATATATACATATAAAGTGAATATATCTCTAATACCTAATACTCAAAATATATTCAATATAGCAATTATTCAGTGATCCCAATCATCCAATCATACTTGAAAATATGCAAATGATATCTTGATTATTATATTTATTTATTAATATAATAATATATAATAAATAATAAAAAAGATCAAAGTTATTCTTCAATAAATAATGAAACTTCTATTATAATCAGAATCTAAAGTAAAAACTATATCATAATAAGGAAATCTAATTGATTAATAACTTATCCTTATTAAAATTAACAAACTATTTGTACCTTTTTTTTATATTATATAATGTCACGAATTATTAGTTTACCAAATTTAAAAAATTTAATTTAATATAATATTTAATTATTTTAAAAGATGGCTAATGATTTATTCATGAATATTTTATTTTTAATAATTTTGTAGTTTTAAAACTTAATAATAAACATTAAGAATTATTATTATTATTATCTGTAGATATAGAAATAAAGATATAAGTAGTATGAATATACAAAATATTATTGTTAAATTTATTTAACATTTTTAAGGAAAAATTTTAATTATTTCATTTATATATTAATTGTTACATTTGATATTTAACTTTTTAAAAATAATTAATAATTTCAAATAAATATAAAAACGCTAAAAGTAATTAGTTAAGTTTGTTTTATTTCATAATAAAATGTTTATTAATATTAGTATTTATTTAAAGGTCATTCTTTTAGTTCTACTTTCAAATAATCAAAAGTTTAATTTATTTTTATTATAGAACAACATTCTAAACTATTTCTAATTTTTAAATTATTTAATATGTCTTTAATACATTATAATTTATGATTAACTTTAAATGTTAATAAAATTTTTTACAGTACAATTAGTATGTTTTTGTATACAATAATTTAATACATTAAAATATTACATAATCTATTAAATAAGTTATTTTCATATTTACCATTTATAAATTAAAATTAATTTAATAAATTTTAAAATTTGGTTAACTAATAACTACTCATTTAATAATTTTTATTTTAATGCTTGAATATAGGTTTCGAATTATTTGTTAATGATTTTTAAACTAATTTTTATGAATTAATTATTAATTTGATCTAAACTTTTGTTAAACTAATTTTTTAAATTAATTATTAATTTGATCCTAACTTAAAAGGAATGATATATTAATCAATTAGATTTCCTTATTATGATATAGTTTTTACTTTAGATTCTGATTATAATAGAAGTTTCATTATTTATTGAAGAATAACTTTGATCTTTTTTATTATTTATTATATATTATTATATTAATAAATAAATATAATAATCAAGATATCATTTGCATATTTTCAAGTATGATTGGATGATTGGGATCACTGAATAATTGCTATATTGAATATATTTTGAGTATTAGGTATTAGAGATATATTCACTTTATATGTATATATTTTAGGTATTTATTTAATTTCATTTTAAAATAATATAAAAAGAGACACTTTGTACCGAAACCAATTTAAAATCAGATTATTTATTAATTTTTTAATTATAGAAATATATTAATTATAGAAGAAATATTAATTATATAATAATTATTAAGAAAAATGACTTCTGAATTTGTCAAAATTGAAATTTGTATTCCAGAACAAAACTTAGATGAAGTTCACAAGGCTTTAATTGAAGTTGATGCAGGTCATATTGGAAACTACGATGCTTGTATTACATATCACCTTTTAAATGGAACTTGGAGACCTTTAGTTGGTTCAAATCCATATAGTGGTACAACTGATGAAATTAACAGAGTTAAAGAATTACAGGTTGAATTCATATGTAAAGCTGAAAATCTTGAAAAAACTGTAAAAGCCATTAGAAAAGTTCATCCATATGAAACACCAATTATAAATGCTTTCCCATTATTAAATGTTAATTTTTAAAAAAATATATATGTATATTCATAAACCAACTTATCGAAAACATTCAAAATTTATAAGAATTTATAAATTTTTGTATGTTTTTTTTTTTTTTTTTTTTTTTAATTATTCTTCATAATGTAAAATTTAAATTTTAATATAGAACCTAAAAATACTTATAAATGTATTATTTAAATAAATTATTTTAAAATACATAAATAAAAATAAAAAGAAATGATAAATAAAAATTAAATGATAAATTTCAGTTTTTTTTTTTTTTTTTTTTTTTTTTTTTTTTTTTTTTTTTTTTTTTTTTTTAGTTATTTTTTTTTTTTTTATTTTTTTTTTTTTTTTTTTTTTTATTTTTATTTTTTTAGTTATATATTAGGTTTTTTTTTTTTTTTTTTTTTTTTTTTTTTTTTTTTTTTTTTTGTGGTTAAGTTCTTGATTTTTGAATGCTATAAATAATATTATAAAAGGGACATTGGTCAGGATAAACGGATTAAATTATACTGTTTTCAATTTTTTGCTAATTTTTTCATACTTTTAAAAACCAGCAAAAATTCAAATATATTGTGGATATTTCTGAGTTTATAGTAATCTAATGTAGCATAATTTTATTTCTTACATGTTCGCTGGACTTTTTTTGAGTCATTATATATAAATTTCAAATAAAAAAAATAATCTAATTTTAAACCTCTTTTTTCAAATTTGATATATGAAATTCAATATTTTGACAATAAAGGTGGAATATAGAGTTCTAATGATATTGCATTAATAATTCTAATATTAAATAATAATAATAGTGATAACAATAATACTATTAATAATAATAATAATAATAATAATAATAATAATATAAAGAAGAAGAAGAAGAAAACTTAAAGTAATAATAATAATAATAATAATAATAATAATAATAATAATAATAATAACAGCAATAATGATAATTAAATCAAAAATAAAACCCAATGAATAATTCTTGAATTGAACATATAATGAACAATCAAATAGAAAAGGACAGAAAATAAATAATATTTATATTTTCATATATTAATGAAACATAAAATAAAACAATTTCAAAATTTATGTAAATATTTTTTTAATTAATTTAGACCACATCATATTTATAGTAATTTAATCTTTTATTTATTTTAAATAAAATTTAAAAATAGTACAGATATCTATTATAAGTTAAAATAATTAACTCTTTTTTTTATTATTTTTATAGCTTTTTCTTATTATTTGAAAAGACTAACTATATTGTAATACATTAATTATTACAAATTATACATTTGATTTCAATTCTACAACTTAATTTATATTTAAATATATAATTACTTTTCTATATTATTATTTTTTTTAATAATTTTTTATAAATATATAAATGACTTAATATATTTTTTTTGTTTAAATAACTTTATATTAGATTTTTTTTATCTTTTTAAAGTATCCTAACAAAAAACAATTTTTTAAGATGTTTACTTTTACTATTTCTTTTTTAAAAACCCTTCTTAATTTTTTTATTGATCATTTATAGTTGTTTTTAATATAGTTATAGTATAACCAACATTTTCTCCTTGGTTTAAGAGCTTTAATGCTTCTGTAGCAGTTAATCTTTTATCTACAAGTGATTTTTCAATATCAAGAGCTTTTTTTCCGGATTCATTGTCATTTACTCCTTCAAATGCTTTTTTAAGATCATTTTCTTTGTAAAAGATGAATGGTCCATAACCTTGCTCTTCTTGTTTGGCATATGTATTAATTACACTATAAAAGCTCGTTTGAATATTCCAATTATAATATAAGATATCTATTTTGACACCATCAATATACTTTTCTATACTTTTAATAGTATCAATAGGAATAACCCCACTGATCAGAGATATAAGGGCACCGTTCTTGTTAAGAAATTCATGAACTTGTTGTATGGCAAGATAATGAAGATCAAGTAAAGCTTCTTTTACTTCTCCTGGAATTTTTTCACTACGCTTCTCAAGGAAAGCGGTAGAACTGCGAGATTTATTTATGTCCTCATCTTCAGGGATAGGAACATTTGGAAGATTTTCATAAATTATATCAAAACGTTGATTTTCATTTGCATTTTCTTTACTTCTAAGCGGTTCAAAAAGATCACCGGAATATCCATTGACTTCTACTTTTTCTGGTTCCAGAAGATTAGATTTTATATTTTGAACGCCAGATTTAACAACATTTTCCTGAAGATCGGTTAATGCAAGCTTTTTTGAACCGAATACTTCAGCACTTGCAAGTACGTCAAGTCCAGGACCGGAACCGATAGATAAGAAGGATTTTATCTCCCCTGGTCTCTCCTTTTCTATTAATTTTAGAGCAGGAAGAGCAGAATGAGCAAACCAATCATCATCTTTGGCACCTGGAAGAAAAGAATTATCCACTATTTTGATTTCCAATTGTTCTTTAATATGAACAGGCTTTGACTTAATATTTAAATATTCTGAGGTATTTATATTTTGATATATAACGTCTGCCATATTTTTATTTATTTATTTAATATTTCTATAATATATATTCTCTTATTTATATTAAATTAAATACTATTACACTATGTAATAATAATTTATAATTTAATTAATTTAGTTGTATTTTTTTTTTATTATTATATAGAATTGAATAATATTCAAGAATTAAAATGAAAAACAAAACAAATAAAAAAAAAAAAAAATTTCCAATTTATATAAATTTCAATATTTTAATTTAAATATTCAAGACATTGATTAAAAATATATTAACGAAATATAAAATATAATTGTATAAGAAAGTATATAATTAATAACAATGAGATTTATTAAAAAAAAATAATAATAATAAATGAATGCAATTTACTTTTAAACAATATATAATAATATATGTAACAAGAATAAAAAAAAAAAAAAAAAATTAATAATTGAATTCCTTATATGAAAAAATATCAATATTGTATAATAGAAATAATATCGCCATATTAGTTAATAACTGATTACTATAATTAATTGAAGATTGGCTATTTCAATCTTAAAAGATGTAACAAATAATTTTTGTTAACAAGTATATGAAAAATTAATATTAATAATTTTTAAATTTGAAAAATAGAATCCTTATTAAATTTTTATTATGTAATTAATATATATTAAATATTAAAATAAATGTAGAGTAATGATTATGAATGAATTAATTATCACAATAAATATTTTAATTAATAGAATTAATTTTTTTAAAAAAAAAAAATATATATATATATATTCAGTTGTTCAGCAAGTTGAATATAAATTTTAGAACCAATCTTTTTTGATCATCAGATGAATATTAGTTGACCATAAAATTATAGGGTCAACTAATATTGCAAAATTTCAATTTCATAAGAAAAAAAAGATTTTTAATTTTTATATTTACTTTTATTCATGAAAGATAAAAAGGAATGCATAATTACTTAGCAGAAGAAAATAAGTATTCTAAAAATAAAATGAAATTATTAAAATATCAACAAACATATTACAAAATTATTATCACATCAAAAAAAAATTTCATGGTTTTTATGAGAACTTTAAAAAAAAAAAAAAAGATTAGACTTTAAAAATTATCTTTAGGAGAAATATTTTTAAAAAGAATAGAATTTATTAGTTACTAAATATTTTATATTTAATTATTCTGTTCATAATTCGTTACATTATTTTTTTAATTTTTTATGAAAAAAAACTTTATATAAAAATTAAAAAAAAAAAAACAAATAATTTATTCAGCAAATTAATTAATTTATTTGATATTTAGAACTTTATTTAATAGAAAAATAATTTTTAATATTTTCAAATAAATATTTATTTAAAAGATATTTTAATAAACTTTATATTTAAATGTCCAAAGAAGAAATGGGGACGAATTTTGATAAACTAATAATTACTCAAAATACATTTTACCAAGTTCCTTTTCTCCAATTATTTACATTAAATTTTTTAATATATTGTAAAGATTGTAAAGTGTAACTTTATTGAATCTGTGACTTGATATTAATAATAAACTATTAAATAAATAAATGAATAAATAAATAAATTATAAAAATAAATGTTAGAATATGTGAAATATGAGTTTAAATGTATTAAAATGTAATGTATGTAATGTAATGTATAAGCCACAATATGTTAATATAAAAGCATGTAAATTAATATAATTTAATATTTGTAACTCTTTATCATAAAATATATTAATAAAATTGACATAATTATAAACCACAAATTCATGACTCTTAACAATAAATATGAATCTATTGTATTTAACACTGCGGCTAATAGATAATAAATTTAATGCCATGAAATTTTATATTGTTTGTTAAATAATTATAAATAAATAGATAAATAAATTAATATAAATCTTTAAATTTCTTAAACATTAAAATAAAATTTATTTATATTTGTTATTTTTTAAAAAAATTTAAAATAAAAAATAATAAATAATAAACTAATAAACAATTAAATAAATAAATAATGAATGATTAAATGATTATTCAAAAAAATAAATATTTATTTATATTTTTATTTTTAAAGAGGTAATTAAGAGTTTAAAAAAAAAATTAAAGATATCTTTAAATTATATAAATATTTATTTTATTATAATTATTAATATTATATTTTTATTAAAACTTTTAATATTCATACAATCAATTTTAAGAATTTTTTATATATTATTAAATCTTTAATTATATTATCAAAAAATTCAATTTAATATTGATAAAAATATCATAATTGTTTAAACAAATACATAAAAAATTTTCAAAGAGTAAAGTGTTTAAAAAGAAATTTAAAAATATCTTTAAATTAAATATAATTAAAAATTATTTTATTAAAATAATTACTATTATTTTTATATTAATAATCATTGTGTATTAATTTTATAACATCTTTAAAAAATATATAAGAACGTATTCTTTTAAAATAAAAGATTATTAAAAATGGCATTAATGAACAAGTTAAATAAAAATTGGTGAGAGAGGACAACCTTGGCAAACATCTTTCTTTATAAAAAATGATTCTGATAAATGTCCATCAACTCTTACACAATCCCTGGAAGATTAAGTATAAGTGTTTAATAAATTTATAACACTTACCTCTAATACCTATAAATCTTCATTAATAAAATATATATGGGGATAGAATCATACGCTTTTGTAAGGTCCAATAAAGCAAGGTAGGTATCCTTATTTTCAAATTTTTGTCTCTGACATACAATTAATATCTGAGTTAAATTCCCATTCTTTTGCCTTAGACTTCCCAAATTCCTAAGTGCATTAGAATCTTGCCAGAAATCTTTAGAAAGACTATGACCTGAAGAATCCGACCCTAGGAATTTATAATGAGAATGTCGCATTTTTAATTTTTTTGTCTCTAGAAGATACTTATTCATTGTTATTAATTATTGATTTGATTTTAATAGGATGAGAAACCGTGAAAGATTGATTATTTATTTTCGAATTCCTTTTTTAGTTATTTCCATACAGCAAATCCATTGGAATCATATACAAATTTATAATGATTAATTTGTTTATATTTTATATGTTTTACTTTTTGAAGAAAATAAATATTGTATTACATTCTAAATATCGCTTTTCTGATTTCCGTTAACGATATAATCGATAAATCCTAAGTAATGGAATTAGAAGTTGTTGATGTACTTTTCAATTATACTATCTGCTGAAAGTTCTTCATTTCCTAATTCTTCACTAAGATTCTCAAATTTATTATAATCACAAATTTCTTTCTTCATTTCCTAATTCTTCACTAAGATTCTCAAATTTATTATAATCACAAATTTCTTTCTTCATTTCCTAATTCTTCACTAAGATTCTCAAATTTATTATAATCACAAATTTCTTTCTTCATTTCCTAATTCTTCACTAAGATTCTCAAATTTATTATAATCACAAATTTCTTTCTTAAGTTCAAGACATTTATTCCTATCCCACCTAACAAATTTTTTAGGTAACAAAAATGATTCATCTATGGTAGTTTTCTTGGAATAAACTACGAGCGGTTTATGATCAGATACAGAAAGATAATCAACAAAATAAGCACTTGAAATATTATCCTTCATAATTGAGTTGACTAACGCAATGCATGAATCAATATCTGATGAATTTCTTTCTCTAATCCATGAAATAGGTGAACCATTAATCGGAAAAACAAACCTATTACCAAGGTTACTATCCGTTAATTATCTTGTAAATCAGCGGTGCTCATATTAAAAGTCTCCATGAGGAATAGATGGATGATTAGTGTGATTTTGAAGCCATGTGAAAACTTCAGAGAATGCATATCGAACTTGTAATAAGTGTTTCTTAGTAGGAATGTTGGCATTACCTATAAAACACTTAGAGTGATTCCATAGATTATATGTTGTTAAAGAAACGAAATGAGTATAGGAATTATCTTTAAAGGACTGCTTGACATAAGACATGATACCCAAGATATAAACCTCTCTATTTGGAACCATTCTTTTCTGGAAATATGTGTAGTTGGGAAGTGTTACTTTACATTGATATATATCATCCTTGGAACCATTACCTGTTTCCTGAAAGCATAGGAATAATGATTTAAAAATCTTATTGAAGTATCTAATACTATCTCTTTTCACAAAATTCCATTCATTGGTATTCCAACTAAAACAAAAAGAAATTTTTTCTGTGTTAAAATATGAAATTGGATTATGAGAATTAAGATTAGGCATATTGAGAGCATTGGGAACATGATTAGCATTTATACCATTTTCTAAATTAGTTGAACTGATATTTTCTGATTTCGTATTATTGGATTTATTAATTAGATATTAAATTTTGTTTCAAATGTTAAAAAGAAACCTTATGATTCCATTTAAAACATCTTCAGTATGAAATTTTAACTCCTGATATTGCTTTTTTAAATACTTTTACAAATTTTGCGTGGTTGAAATTTGAAGTGTATATATCAATCCTGAAGAAACTATCATTGAATTTAGAAATTCTTTTCACTGATAGAACATTATCCTTAAATATTTTGCACCTAGAATGAATAAATTTCTTCATTTTAGCATTGGTCCATGAGTGTATACCATAGATAAAAATCAGCCATGTGTTGTTACTAGAAGCTCTAAAACGGCAAGAACCTCAGTGAAATATCTTTTCCATAATGAACAACAATTTACTAATTGATAAAAATGAAACTTATATAACCTAAAATACTAAAAACTAAGAAATATTAATATAAATTAAAATACCAAAAACTGGGAAATATGAAAATAAATATAAAATATAAAATAAAAATAAATATAGAAAAATTATAAAAATAATTAAAATAATTAAAATAATATGAATTTTTTGTGATTTTACTGATAATTATTTAAGTAAAATAAACCATTTGTGTATTTTGTTGAAATCAACAATCTTTTTTTTTTTGTTGTTGTTGTCTTTTGAATTTTTGATTTTCTATTCGATTACCAAAGCTCTGATATATTTAATAATTTTCTGTAATATAATCATATATAAACTAAAATGAAAAGATAAATAATATGTTAGTCTATAAAAAGATTCTCATCTGATAAATAAAGTCTTAAAAACAAGCATTGGAATGAATCAATCTCCCTCATTTTCATTTTACAATAGCTACATGAGTTTAAATAATACTATATAAAAATACATATACAAAATAATGCTAAAGTAAAAAATACAATAGATTTATTACAATGGTAATATGAAGAAAACTACATGATATTATTAATTATACAACTCCAATGTTTCCATATATCCAGTTTAAAACAATATAAAACATCAAGTTCACTTTCTATAATCATCCAATATTCCATTTTTTTTTCTATTATTACTAGAAGCCAATTAAGAAAAGATAACCTTCAATTATCATCAGAATTACAGAAAACTGTATTTAGTGCATCTGATAAAGATCATTCCTTTTTTTGCAACCCTCAATGGATCTGGAAAAACAGTCCATATCGTTGGGTTGAATATAACAAAATTTCAAAAAATATATTATTTTTAAAGAATATACTTTGATTTTTTTTCAAAAATAAATATAAAAAAAGTAAAAAAAAAAAAAATTAAAAAAATTCTTATACATGTGTATATTTTTGCTATTTATTCTATATCTGATACACATGCAATTCATTTCACAGCACTCATAACTACATTTTTCATTCTTGCTCATTTATTTAACCCTAATTTTTCATTTATTAATTTTTTTATTAATTTTTTTATTAATTTATTTATTAATTTATTTATTAACTTAATACATTTCTATATAAATAACAAAAATAAAAAATTCGTTTATAAATTTTGTTAATAATAAATTAAAATAAAATTTATCAAATTTATTATTAATAAAAATTTAAAAGTAAAATTATATATAAATTTATTTTAAATATTTAGTTATTTAAATAATAATAATTATATTAACAATAATAATAATAATAAAATAACTAAGATTCAACTAAAAGATATTGTTTTTCTTTTTCATCCACTTCTATCATTTTTAATTTAATATCATTTTTATTGGCATAATCAATTAATAATTTAATTATATCTCCATTATTATTTTCATCTGCATATTTAATTACGGAGTATCCGTTGTTATTTTCATCATTAATTTTCAAAATAATATCATTTTTATTGGCATAATCAATTAATAATTTTATCATTTCAGTATTATTATTTTCTGAAGCTTTCAATAATGGATAATCATTATTTTTATTCTTTTCATTAATTTTTAAAATCGTGTCATTTTTAATCGCATAATCTATCAAATTTTCAACTATTTCAATATTATTATTTTCAATTGCTTTCAAAAGTGGATTATCTCCTTGTTCATTCTTTATATTTGTTTTCAAAATCTTTTCCATTTTATAGGAGTATTCAATTAATAATTTAACCATTTCAGTATTATCTTTATTAATAAATTTTAATAATAAGTAATTTCCATCATTATTCTTTTCATTCATTTTCAAGTCAATATTATGTTCAATGCTATAATAAATTAATGATTTAATAACTTCAAATTGATTACTATTAATAGCATAATCCATTACTAATTGTTTTATTTTATCATCACTTGCTTCAAAAACACTTAAAAATGAATCATTACTATTGTTATTACTTTCATTATTTATTTTCAAAATGATATCATTAGCATTAGCATAACTTTCTAATAATTTCATCATTTCTACATTTTTGTTAATAATGACTCTTAAAAATGGATAATTACTTTCATTATTAATGCCATTAAGGTTCAAAATAATTTTTTTAGTTTCAGCATATTGAATTAAACATTTAATCATATCAATATTATTATAAGTAATCGCCGTTAAAATTGGATAATCACCACGATCATCTTGTTTATTTATATCAAAAACTATATTATATTGATTAGCATAATCCACGAGTAAATTAACCATATCAATATTATTATTTTCAACTGCACAAAAGAATGGATACTTCATATTGTTATCTTCTTCTTTTACTTTCAGGATGATATCATATATTTTAGCTTGATCGATTAATAATTTAACTATGTCAATATTATTATTAATAACGGCAGCAAGAAGAGGATAATTCTTTTCATTATTTTCTTCATTAAGTTTCAAAGTAATTTCGTTATTATTGGCATAATCAAATAATAATTTAACCATTTCAATATTATTTCTTTGAATGGCACAGAGTAAAGGAGTTTGTCCTTTCTCATTCTTATCATTAATTTTCAAAACAATATCGTTCTTGTTGGCATAATCAATTATTAATTTAACTATCTCAATATTATCTACAATTATGGATGCCAAAAGTGGACAAGTACCTTCATTGTTCTTTTTATTTATTCTCAGAAAGATATCATTTTCATTAGCATAATTCATCAATAATTTAACTAATTCAACTTGACCATTTTCAATTGCACAGAGAAGTGGAAATTCACCATTGTTATTATTTTCATTAATTTTCACAATATTATTATTATTATTTTCATTTATAGTAAGATTATCAGACTGAGATAAAATATTGTCATCATTATCTTGATCACCTCCAATAACAGTAGTTAAACTTTCATCATCTGCTTCCGAAGTCGATAAATACATTTCATATTCTTCATCAGATGATAAAACTTCAATTCCACCTAAAACTTCATTAATAATTTGAGCCATTAAAATTATAATGATATTTATTTTTTTTTTTTTTTTATTTATTAATTATAAAAAATAATAATTTTTTTAAAATTATCAAAATATTATTTAAAATTTTATAATATTAATAACTATTAATAAAAATATATATAGTATAATATATATTTCTAAAAATTTTAATTGTATAAGGTAATAAAGAGAAATAAATAAAAATTTAAAAAAAAAGGAAAAAATAATTTTTTTTATATAAAATTTTTAGTTTTTTTTTTTTATTTTATTTTTGTTTTGTTCAAAAAAAATTTTTTTTTAAAAAAAGAAAAAAAGGAATTCAAATATTTAAATTTAAAATTATTGGCTTAAATTAAATTAAATTAAATTATTAAGTCTAATTTTTGGAACTAATACAGATTGGAAAAGAACTAAATATAAAATAAATTTTTATTATTATTAAAAAAGAACTAAATATAAAATTAATTTTTATTATTATTATAGAAGAACTAAATAAAATATAAAAATTTCTATTTTTATTGTTGCATTTCGTAATGTTTATATTTGTTGTAATTTAACGCCATAAATTTCTAAATATTTATTAATACAACTATACATAAGTAAATAAATAAATAAATATAAAAATAAATAAATTAATAAATAAATTAATAAATAAATAATTTTATTTAATTGTTCCTAAAAGAAAGAATCAAAAGAAATGTTAAAAACTATTATATATATATATATATAATATAGTTTATTATTATATCCTTTTTGATAGAGTTTGTAAAATTGGTTATGTAAAATTAATAGTTTTTTAAATAATTTAAATGCTAGATAAAGAATTTATAATTATTCTTATAAAAAAGTAATGACATAAATACTTTTCATATAATATATATATTTATTTTTATTAAAATTTTTAAAGGAGTCTTTCATGATTAAATAAGTTAATAGTAGTTTGCTAATATTTTCTATTTCTATGATTAAACATTTAATTATACTAGGATGTACTTTTATTTGATAGTAATTTTTATTCATTTACTATTATGTCCATTAGATTGATTCGAATCAATATTAAAAATACTAGGATGTACTTTTATTTGATAGTAATTTTTATACATTTACTATTATGTCCATTAGATTGATTCGAATCAATATTAAAAATAAAGAGTTAGTTTTATTAATATGTAAAAAGTAAAAAATTGATTTAAAAAAAAAAAAAAAAAAAAAAAATAATAATAATAATAATAATAATAATAATAATAATAATAATAATAATAATAATAAATAATTAAATAACAAATAATAAATAAATATTAAATATTAAATAATAATTAATAAATAAATAATAAATAATAAATAATAAATAATAAATAGTAAATAATAAATAAGAACTAGCAAAAACTAATGAAATCAATATTTTAATTTAAAAATACAAAAACTATGAAATCAAAATTAATTAATAATGTAAGACCTTACAATGATATTTCTAAACTATACTTTAAATGCTAAATTTATTTAAATAATATGAATACAAATTAGAAATAAATGACAAAAGTAATGATCAAATGAAAAAGATTATCTGATTTCTTTGGCAATTATAGATTTTTAATAATTTAATTTAAAAAAAAAAAATATTAAAAAATATCTTTATCAGTATTTCTTTGTAATATTTTTATTATTATTTTAATTTTTATATCTTTTTTAATAATTTTTAAATCTATAATATCATTAATCTTATGAATAATTTCTATTTAATAGTTTTATTTGTATATTTTTATTAATAACTTCTGTACTAAATAGTAAATGTATAATAAAATTTTTTTTAAACTTAGAAAATAACTTTATTTAATTTATAGTAATAATAAAATTATATCATTTAAATGAAAAAAATTCAAATACATGAAATAAAATATTATATATTATATAATTATAAAAGTGCGTTAGAAGTAATAGCCTCTAACTTTTCCTATTCATCAATGATAACACCCGCGTCCATTATTGCGAGTAATAATTTCAGTATTAGTGTTATCAAACGAATTTGTATCAGATCTTTCACATGGAGGTGAAAATTCATTCATTATCACTTCGATGCCGATGCTCTTAGCAACGTTAGATTCAACGGAATACCATTTCATCATCAATCTAATGGATCGATAAATTAATGGTATTATCGTTTGTTAGAAACTCCGCAATCCCCACATAATACGAAACATTCGACGAAATTGAACTTTGTTTAAAAATATTGTCAACTAATTGTCTTCGTTCCCCATCATTAACTTTAATTTTTTTTATACATTGAATGCCCGCCAAGAAGAGCACTCAATATAAAATAATAAATATTATTATCATAATCCTTTTCTGAATCTAAAGAAACATCCAAGGAATTTTGTTCAATTATCATTGCAAACTTCAAAAAGAGATCATCTAGAAAAGGTAAAGATTTATTTCTGTAATTTTCCAATTCTTTACAGGCAAAGATCCACTGAGAAAAGCTAGGTACACTAACACCACAACATGGGCAACATTTAGGGAAATCTTCTGAGACTATATTACTTTAAATGGAAATACTAATGTAAAATTTAAAACCACACCTAATTCGAGAAATCCAAAAGAATCATAATTAATACTTAGGATATTGAAATGTTAAGTCAGGGAAATCGCCATCCTAGATTTTTGTTAAATAATGAAAGTAAACGTTTAGCATAATTAGAGTAGTGAAACAACTGAAAAATCATCTTGATTATCGGATAAATCAAATTTACTAAAGAAGGCTTTAAAGAATTCAATCGGAATATCATCGGGGCCAGGAGCTTTATTTTTTTCATATCAAACACAGTGTTTTGAATTTCTTCCATAGTAATATGATCATTAATATCCCATGTAGGATTATTATTAGGATTAATTCCAAATAAATTTACCCAGTATTCATTATCCAGACTATGTTGAGAAACATTAGAAGAGAATTCACTATAAGAAGAAGGGAAAATGGATAATTAGTGTGATTATGAAACCATGTGAAAGGATAACCATTGTTTATCATTAGAATTACAGAAAATTGTACTTAGTACACCTTATATAAGTCATTATAAGTCATTATCATTGTGTTGTATATAATAAAAATTTCAAAAAATTTATTATTTTTAAAGAATATATTTTGATTTTTTTATTTCAAAAATAAATATAAAAAGAATTAAAAAAAAAAAATCTTATGCATGTGTATATATTAATTATTTATACTACATCTCATATACATGCAATTCATTTAACAGTACTCATAACTGTGTTTTTTCATGCTTGCTCATTTATTTAATATTAATTTGTCATTATTTATTAATTTTTTTATTAATTTATTTATTAATCTATTTATTAACTTAATACATTTCTATACAAATTATTATATAAAATTGTTTAAACTTTTTATTATTAATAAATTAAAATAAAATTTATCAAATTTATTATTAATAAAAATTTAAAAGTAAAAAAATATATATATTTACAGGGAATAAAAATTTTAAATTTATTTAATTTTATTTTAAATATTTAGTTATTTAAATAATAATAATTATATGAACAATAATAATAATAATAAAATAACTAAGATTCAACTAAAAGATATTGTTTCTCTTTTTCATCAACTTCTATCATTTTTAATTTAATATCATTTTTATTGGCATAATCAATTAATAATTTAATTATATCTCCATTATTATTTTCATCTGCATATTTAATTACGGAGTATCCGTTGTTATTTTCATCATTAATTTTCAAAATAATATCATTTTTATTGGCATAATCAATTAATAATTTTATCATTTCAGTATTATTATTTTCTGAAGCTTTCAATAATGGATAATCATTATTTTTATTCTTTTCATTAATTTTTAATATCGTGTCATTTTTAATTGCATAATCTATCAAATTTTCAACTATTTCAATATTATTATTTTCAATTGCTTTCAAAAGTGGATTATCTCCTTGTTCATTCTTTATATTTGTTTTCAAAATCTTTTCCATTTTATAGGAGTATTCAATTAATAATTTAACCATTTCAGTATTATCTTTATTAATAAATTTTAATAATAAGTAATTTCCATCATTATTCTTTTCATTCATTTTCAAGTCAATATTATGTTCAATGCTATAATAAATTAATGATTTAATAACTTCAAATTGATTACTATTAATAGCATAATCCATTACTAATTGTTTTATTTTATCATCACTTGTTTCAAAAACACTTAAAAATGAATCATTACTATTGTTATTACTTTCATTATTTATTTTCAAAATGATATCATTAGCATTAGCATAACTTTCTAATAATTTCATCATTTCTACATTTTTGTTAATAATGACTCTTAAAAATGGATAATTACTTTCATTATTAATGCCATTAAGGTTCAAAATAATTTTTTTAGTTTCAGCATATTGAATTAAACATTTAATCATATCAATTTTATCATGAGTAATCGCCGTTAAAATTGGATAATCACCACAATCATCTTGTTTATTTATATCAAAAACTATATCATATTGATTAGCATAATCTACGAGTAAATTAACCATATCAATATTATTATTTTCAACTGCACAAAAGAATGGATACTTCATATTGTTATCTTCTTCTTTTACTTTCAGAGTAATACCATATATTTTAGCTTGATGGATTAATAATTTAACCATGTCAATATTATCATTAATAACCGCACCAAGAAGAGGATAATTCTTTTCATTATTTTCTTCATTAAGTTTCAAAGTAATTTCGTTATTATTGGCATAATCAAATAATAATTTAACCATTTCAATATTATTTCTTTGAATGGCACAGAGTAAAGGACTTTGTCCTTTCTCATTCTTATCATTAATTTTCAAAACAATATCGTTCTTGTTGGCATAATCAATTATTAATTTAACCATCTCAATATTATCTACAATTATAGATGCCAAAAGTGGATAAGTACCTTCATTGTTCTTTTTATTTATTCTCAGAAAGATATCATTTTCATTAGCATAATTCATCAATAATTTAACTAATTCAACTTGACCATTTTCAATTGCACAGAGAAGTGGAAATTCACCATTGTTATTACTTTCATTAATTTTCACAATATTATTATTATTATTTTCATTTATAGTAAGATTATCAGACTGAGATAAAATATTGTCATCATTATCTTGATCACCTCCAATAACAGTAGTTAAACTTTCATCATCTGCTTCCGAAGTCGATAAATACATTTCATATTCTTCATCAGATGATAAAACTTCAATTCCACCTATAACTTCATTAGTAATTTGAGCCATGAAAATTATAATTATATTTATTTTTTTTTTATTTATTAATTATAAAAAATAATAATTTTTTTAAAATTATCAAAATATTATTTAAAATTTCAAAATATTAATAACTATTAATAAAAATATATATAGTATAATATATATTTCAAAAAATTTTAATTTTATAAGATAATAAAGAGAAATAAATAAAAATTTAAAAAAAAAGGAAAAAATAATATTTTTTATATAAAATTTTTAGTTCCTTTTTTTTTTATTTTATTTTTGTTTTGTTCAAAAATATTTTTTTTTAAAAAAATAAAAAAAGAAATTCAAATATTTAAATTTAAAATTATTGGCTTAAATTAAATTAAATTAAATTATTAAGTCCAATTTTTGGAACTAATACAGATTAGAAAAGAACTAAATATAAAATAAATTTTTATTATTATTAGAAAAGAACTAAATATAAAATAAATTTTTATTATTATTAGAAAAGAACTAAATATAAAATAAATTTTTATTATTATTAGAAAAGAACTAAATATAAAATAAATTTTTATTATTATTAGAAAAGAACTAAATATAAAATAAATTTTTATTATTATTAGAAAAGAACTAAATATAAAATAAATTTTTATTATTATTAGAAAAGAACTAAATATAAAATAAATTTTTATTATTATTAGAAAAGAACTAAATATAAAATAAATTTTTATTATTATTAGAAAAGAACTAAATATAAAATAAATTTTTATTATTATTAGAAAAGAACTAAATATAAAATAAATTTTTAAATATTTATTAATACAACTTTACCTAAGTAAATAAATAAATAAATATAAAAATAAATAAATAAATAAATAAATAAATAATTTTATTTAATTGTTCCTAAAAGAAAGAATCAAAAGAAATGTTAAAAACTATTATATATATATATCTATAATATAGTTTATTATTATATCCTTTTTGATAGAGTTTGTAAAATTGGTTATGTAAAATTAATAGTTTTTTAAATAATTTAAATGCTAGATAAAGAATTTATAATTATTCTTATAAAAAAGTAATGACATAAATACTTTTCATATAATATATATATTTATTTTTATTAAAATTTTTAAAGGAGTCTTTCATGATTAAATAAGTTAATAGTAGTTTGCTAATATTTTCTATTTCTATGATTAAACATTTAATTATACTAGGATGTACTTTTATTTGATAGTAATTTTTATTCATTTACTATTATGTCCATTAGATTGATTCGAATCAATATTAAAAATAAAGAGTTAGTTTTATTAATATGTAAAAAGTAAAAAATTGATTTAAAAAAAAAAAAAAAAATAATAATAATAATAATAATAATAATAATAATAATAATAATAAATAATTAAATAACAAATAATAAATAAATATTAAATATTAAATAATAATTAATAATTGATAAATAAATAAAAAAATATAAATAAATAATAAATAATAAATAAGAATTAGCAAAAACTAATTAAATCAATATTTTAATTTAAAAATACAAAAACTATGAAATCAAAATTAATTAATAATGTAAGACCTTACAATGATATTGCTAAACTATACTTAAAATGCTAAATTAATTTAAATAATATGATTACAAATTAGAAATAAATGACAAAAGTAATGATCAAATGAAAAAGATTATCTGATTTCTTTGGCAATTATAGATTTTTAATAATTTAATTTAAAAAAAAAAATATTAAAAAATATCTTTATCAGTATTTCTTTGTAATATTTTTATTATTATTTTAATTTTTATATCTTTTTTAATAATTTTTATATCTATAATATCATTAATCTTATGAATAATTTCTATTTAATAGTTTTATTTGTATATTTTTATTAATAACTTCTGTACTAAATAGTAAATGTATAATAAATTTTTTTTTAAACTTAGAAAATAACTTTATTTAATTTATAGTAATAATAAAATTATATCATTTAAATGAAAAAAATTCAAATACATGAAATAAAATATTATATATTATATAATTATAAAAGTGCGTTAGAAGTAATAGCCTCTAACTTTTCCTATTCATCAATGATAACACCCGCGTCCATTATTGCGAGTAATAATTTCAGTATTAGTGTTATCAAACGAATCTGTATCAGATCTTTCACCGGGAGGTGAAAATTCATTCCTTATCACTTCGATGCCGATGCTCTTAGAAACGTTAGATTCAACGGAATACCATTTCATCATCAATCTAATGGATCGATAAATTAATGGTATTATCGTTTGTTAGAAACTCCGCAATCCCCACATAATACGAAACATTCGACGAAATTGAACTTTGTTTAAAAATATTGTCAACTAATTGTCTTTGTTCCCCATCATTTACTTTAATTTTTTTATATATTGAATGCTCGCCAAGAAGAGCACTCAATATAAAATATTAAATATTATTATCATAATCCTTTTCTGAATCTAAAGAAACATCCAAGGAAATTTTGTTCAATTATCATTGCAAACTTCAAAAAGAGATCATCTAGAAAAGGTAAAGATTTATTTCTGTAATTTTCCAATTCTTTACAGGCAAAGATCCAGTGAGAAAAGCTAGGTACACTAACACCACAACATGGGCAACATTTAGGGAAATCTTCTGAGGCTATATTACTATAAATGGAAATACTAATGTAAAATTTAAAACCACACCTAATTCGAGAAATCCAAAAGAATCCTAATTGATACTTTAGATATTGAAATGTTAAGTCAGGGAAATCGCCATCCTAGATTTTTGTTAAATAATGAAAGTAAACGTTTAGCATAATTAGAGTAGTGAAACAACTGAAGAATCATCTTGATTATCGGATAAATCAGATTTACTAAAGAAGGCTTTAAAGAATTCAATCGGAATATCATCGAGGCCAGGAGCTTTATTTTTTTCATATCAAACACAGTGTTTTGAATTTCTTCCATAGTAATATGATCATTAATTTCCCATGTAGGATTATTATTAGGATTAATTCCAAATAAATTTACCCAGTATTCATTATCCAGACTATGTTGAGAAACATTAGAAGCGAATTCACTATAAGAAGAAGGGAAAATGGATAATTAGTGTGATTATGAAGCCATGTGAAAGGATAACCATTTTTTATCATTAGAATTACAGAAAATTGTACTTAGTACACCTTATATAAGTCATTATCATTATGTTGTATATAATAAAAATTTCAAAAAATTTATTATTTTTAAAGAATATATTTTGATTTTTTTATTTTAAAAATGAACACAAAAAAAATTAAAAAAAAAAAAAAAAAAAAAAAAAAATCTTATGCATGTGTATATATTTGTTATTTATACTACATCTGATACACATGCAATTCATTTAACAGTACTCATAACTGTGTTTTTTCATGCTTGCTCATTTATTTAATATTAATTTGTCATTATTTTTTAATTTTTTTATTAATTTATTTATTAATCTATTTATTAACTTAATACATTTCTATACAAATTATTATATAAAATTGTTTAAACTTTTTATTATTAATAAATTAAAATTTATCAAATTTATTATTAATAAAAATTTAAAAGTAAAAAAATATTTATATTTATAGGAAATAAAAATTTTAAATTTATTTAATTTTATTTTAAATATTTAGTTATTTAAATAATAATAATTATATGAACAATAATAATAATAATAATAATATAACTAAGATTCAACTAAAAGATATTGTTTTTCTTTTTCATCAACTTCTATCATTTTTAATTTAATATCATTTTTATTGGCATAATCAATTAATAATTTAATTATATCTCCATTATTATTTTCATCTGCATATTTAATTACGGAGTATCCGTCGTTATTTTCATCATTAATTTTTAAAATAATATCATTTTTATTGGCATAATCAATTAATATTTTTATCATTTCAGTATTATTATTTTCTGAAGCTTTCAATAATGGATAATCATTATTTTTATTCTTTTCATTAATTTTTAATATCGTGTCATTTTTAATCGCATAATCTATCAAATTTTCAACTATTTCAATATTATCATTTTCAATTGCTTTCAAAAGTGGATTATCTCCTTGTTCATTCTTTATATTTGTTTTCAAAATCTTTTCCATTTTATAGGAGTATTCAATTAATAATTTAACCATTTCAGTATTATCTTTATTAATAAATTTTAATAATAAGTAATTTCCATCATAATTCTTTTCATTCATTTTCAAGTCAATATTATGTTCAATGCTATAATAAATTAATGATTTAATAACTTCAAATTGATTACTATTAATAGCATAATCCATTACTAATTGTTTTATTTTATCATCACTTGCTTCAAAAACATTTAAAAATGAATCATTACTATTGTTATTACTTTCATTATTTATTTTCAAAATGATATCATTAGCATTAGCATAACTTTCTAATAATTTCATCATTTCTACATTTTTGTTAATAATGACTCTTAAAAATGGATAATTACTTTCATTATTAATGCCATTAAGGTTCAAAATAATTTTTTTAGTTTCAGCATATTGAATTAAACATTTAATCATATCAATGTTATTATATGTAATCGCCGTTAAAATTGGATAATCACCACGATCATCTTGTTTATTTATATCAAAAACTATATCATATTGATTAGCATAATCTACGAGTAAATTAACCATATCAATATTATTATTTTCAACTGCACAAAAGAATGGATACTTCATATTGTTATCTTCTTCTTTTACTTTCAGAGTAATACCATATATTTTAGCTTGATCGATTAATAATTTAACCATGTCAATATTATCATTAATAACCGCACTAAGAAGAGGATAATTCTTTTCATTATTTTCTTCATTAAGTTTCAAAGTAATTTCGTTATTATTGGCATAATCAAATAATAATTTAACCATTTCAATATTATTTCTTTGAATGGCACAGAGTAAAGGAGTTTGTCCTTTCTCATTCTTATCATTAATTTTCAAAACAATATCGTTCTTGTTGGCATAATCAATTATTAATTTAACTATCTCAATATTATCTACAATTATGGATGCCAAAAGTGGATAAGTACCTTCATTGTTCTTTTTATTTATTCTCAGAAAGATATCATTTTCATTAGCATAATTCATTAATAATTTAACTAATTCAATTTGATCGTTTTCAATTGCACAGAGAAGTGGAAATTCACCATTATTATTATTTTCATTAATTTTCACAATATTATTATTATTATTTTCATTTATAGTAAGATTATCAGACTGAGGTAAAATATTGTCATCATTATCTTGATCACCTCCAATAACAGTAGTTAAACTTTCATCATCTGCTTCCGAAGTCGATAAATACATTTCATATTCTTCATCAGATGATAAAACTTCAATTCCACCTAAAACTTCATTAATAATTTGAGCCATTAAAATTATAATGATATTTATATTTTTTTTTATTTATTAATTATAAAAAATAATAATTTTTTTAAAATTATCAAAATATTATTTAAAATTTTATAATATTAATAACTATTAATAACTATTAATAAAAATATATATAGTATAATATATATTTTGAAAAATTTTAATTGTATAAACTAATAAAGGAAAATAAATAAAATTTTAAAATTAAAAAAAAAAAAAAAAAAAAAAAAAAAAAAAAAAAAAAAAAAAAGGAAAAAATAATTTTTTTATAAAATTTTTAGTTCCTTTTTTTTCAAAAAAAAAAATTTAAATATTAAATTTTAAAATTATTGTTATAAATTAAATTAAATTAATATTAAGTCCATTTTTTTATAAACTAATACAGATAGATTTGAAAAGAACTAAATATAAAATATAAATTTTTTTATTATTATTAGGAAAGAATTAAATATAAAATATTTTTTATTATTATTATTTTTTTTCTTAATAAAAAATAGAACTAATAATAATAATAATAATAATAATATTCAATACTAAAATTAAAATAATATTTATAATATTTGTTTTCATTTGAAAAAAAATTTAGAAATTAATATTAATTTTTTTATTTATTCATTTTCTTTTATTAGATTTTACAATAATTACCAAAGAAACAACATCTAATATTTGCTATTTTAATAAATAAAAATGAATTATTATATCTAAATTATTAAACTTTAAATTGGAAAAAATAATATTATTAATTTTATGATTGTGGTGCATTTCAAAAAGTTGCATTTTGTAATGAGGCCTATTTATCATTACAATTTAACGCCATAAAATTTTAAATATTTTTTAATACAATAATTTATAATTAAATAAATAAACAAATAAATAAATAAATAAATAAAATATAATTAGATTTAGAAATAAATAAAAATGTGCTAATTATTAAAAAATAATATGTTTTAAATATTTTCTTTATTACTTCCTAAACAAAAAAGACTAAATAGTTAATATTAATTTATTTATAATAAAAAGAATAATAAAAATAATAGTAATGAAAATATAATAAATAAAAAATAATAAATAATAAATAATAAATAATAAATAATAAATAATAAATAATAAATAATAAATAATAAATAATAAATAATAAATAATAAATAATAAATAATAAATAATAAATAATAAATAATAAATAATAAATAATAAATAATAAATAATAAATAATAAATAATAAATAATAAATAATTTAATATTTAATAATTAAATAATAGAGTAATAAATAATAAATAATACATGTAGAGGTACATAATATGAAACTTTCCCCATGACTACAGCAGAAAATAACATTCGTTGATAGGGATAGAAATATGAGAATGCTTAAGAAATCCTTGGAATAAAGTGATTTTTTTCTAACTTTATTATTCATTCTCTGATTGAATTGGTTTCAATTCTAAATCATTTGAAAAACGGTACACTTAAGTAGGTATAGCAATTCGTTTTTAGGAAACTCTTGACTTGAAAAGATAAAAGGTAGGGATTATTTATTATTATTATGGAATCTTGAAAACTATCCCTTCGTACTACTAGACTGGCACATTTATGGATATCAAATTGAATACTCATTATTTCTTTCTCAATACTAAATGATTTCCCGATAATTGTCCATCAACCCTTACACGAAACCTTGAAAGATTAAGTATAAGTTTTCAATAAATTTATAGTACTTAACCTCTAATACCTAAGTGATGAATCTTCATTAATATACATTTATATATGGGAAGCATATTTTATTACATATATATAAATTTATCTTAGAATAATATATAGAAAAATATATTATATAAGTGATGAATCTTCATTAATATACATTTATATATTTATAGGTAATAATAATAATAATAATAATATACATTTATATATTTATAGGTAATAATAATAATAATAATAATATACATTTATATATTTATAGGTAATAATAATAATAATAATATACATTTATATATTTATAGGTAATAATAATAATAATAATATACATTTATATATTTATAGGTAATAATAATAATAATAATAAAATATATAAATATACCAATATACTTTTTTATTTTTTTTATTTTTTATTTTATTTTTTATTTTATTTTTTATTTTATTTTATTTTATTTTTAAATTATTAATAGTTTTATTAATTTTTATTTTTCCTAATTAATTATTTATTTACTTCTTTTTTTATTATCATTATTTTTATATTTATTTACTTATTTATTTATTTATAATTCGCAAAATTATTATATTATTAGGGATTATATTTTATAATAATTTATTTTCTTAATTTTAAAAATTATATTATCAGGGAATAATTTTTATATTAATTTATTTTCTTAATTTATGATATGAATTTATTATAATTAAATTTATTAAAAATAAAAAAAAAAATATACATATATACTATTTTATTATATATATTATATTTTGTTTTTTTGTTTTTTGTTTTTTGTATTTTTTTTTTAAAAAAATTATTTTACGAAAAAAAAAAAAAAAATTAATAATAATCTTATTAAAATAGAAAGATATATATATTATGAAGATATTACTAATTAATAAAAAGGTATTTATAAAAAAAAATTTTTTTTTTGTTAATTTGTTACTTGGTTTCGTTTTATAATTTTTTATCATATTATTTAATATTTAATTCTTAACTATACACTTATATTTTTTTTATATAATTATAAATAAATAAATATTTAAATCCTTTTTTTTTTTTTATTTTTTATAATTTTTTTTTCTTCCTTCCTTTATCGACTGATCTCTAAGTTGAATATGTTTATTTACTTTCTTCACCCATTAATGGATTAACATAAGTAAATCCTCTGAATAATTCTTGTTCGTTGGCATTTAAGTGACATTGAATTGGAGATAATTGAATTGGTTCATTAGTAAACTCTTCATCAAAGTGAGAAACATCCATCTTACCTTTCTATTAAATTTTAAATGAAATTAAATCGATATTATATTAGTATAAATATATTTCAATAGATTTAAAATAGACATTATTTAATATATAAACACAATTATAAAAATTTTATAGATTATAATATATATTTTATTATATATTTATTATATATTAAGATACTAACGAATTTTGGAACATATGGAACTGGAACTCTCTTTTCAAGCATAGCTTGCCAGTCGACTTCCTTGAAGTATGGATGACTCTTAACTTCTTGAGCATCAGCTTGGGAGGCACCTAAACGCTTTCTTGGATCCTTCATTAATAACTATTGATGATAATAATTTAAATTATTAAAAAATAAAAATAAAAATAAAAATAAAATTACTTAATAAATTTATAAATAATTAAATTTATTAAAACAAAAAAAAAATATATATATATATATATATATATATATAGAGAGAGAGAGAGATAGATAAATGTATATATTAATAATAAAAAAAAAATTTTTTTTTTTTTGATTATTTACTAATGAGGTTAATTGAATAGCTTCACGACCCATATGTTGTGGATAGAATGGTTGAGATTCTATAATATTACGGAAAAGTTCTTCATCATCATTACCCTTGAATGGAGCACCACGAACTAACATTTCATAAGTTAAAACACCAAAAGTCCACCAATCAACAGCACGAGTGTATGGATGACCCTTAAGTAATTCTGGAGCCATAAATTCTGGAGTACCACAGAAAGTAGTAGTGGTAGTAGAGACATCCATATTTTCCTTACATAAACCATAATCAGTAATCTTAACGTGACCTTCGTTAGTTAATAAAATATTATCTAACTTTAAATCACGATAAATAATGTTCTTCTTGTGAAGATATTCTAAAGCTAATAAAACTTCACATAAGTAGAACTTGGCTCTAGTGTGAGTGAAGTTTCTTTGACGAACGTGGTAAATTAAATCACCACCTTGAGCATATTCCATAACGAAATAGATTCTAGAATCACTAGTGAAACAGGAGTGAAGATTAACTAAGAATGGGTGATTAATAGAAGAAACAGTTAAGAAAACAGACTTTTCAGACATCATACTGTGAACTTCATCCTTTTCAACAATATATTGTTTCTTTAACATCTTAATAGCGAAAAGCTTCTTAGATGCCTTTTCTTCGGCTAACATAACCTTACCGAAACTACCACGACCTAATACGGTAATGAAGTGGAAGTCATCTAAAGTTGGTGGTTTAATATTCTTCTTTGGAGCCTTAACAGAAGTAGAGGCAACTAAAATAGTATGATGCTTACGTAAAGCTTCAACCTTGTTAAGTCTCTTTTCTTGTTCAGACTTTTCAATAGCACTCATGAAGGACTTGGCCATTTCATTAGACATACCACAAAGATTTGGAAGTAAAACCTTACATTCATTGTGACATGTTTTTCCACATTCTGAACACTTACTTATTTGATTCTTACCTAATGGTAATAATAAACCACAATGACAACAGAAAGCACCAGTGAAATTGGTACTTGGCTTGAATCTATGTGGAATATTATAATTAGAAATGAATATATTAACACTATCTTTATCTTCATTACGATCATGAGTACCCTTAGTAATACACTTTGCAATAATCATTGAGGCACAACGGTTATGACAAACATATCTACATTCAACACATTGTAAACCGTTAGCATTTAAAATTAATTCACCACAAGCAGCACACTTGAAAACGTTATATTGTTGAATAGAAACTAATTTGTGACCTTGTTTGTTTAAGATTAACTTGTGAGCAGCCTTTCTACGTTGAATACCATTTTGAATATCATTTGATTTCTTATCATATACTATTATTTATACAATTTATTTTATATAAATTATAAATATATATATTATATATAATATATATTTATTAAGTGAATTATAAAAAAAGATATTAAAAAATTATTTATATTAATAATATTATTATTATAAATTTAAAGTATTATATATATAAAAAAATAATAATAATAAAAATAATAATAAAACGCAAAAAAAAAAAAAAAACGTTAAAAACAAACGAAAATAGTAAAAACAAAAACGAACAAAAAAGAAAATTCAAAATTTAAATTAATATAAAATATACTTTATATCAATTAGATTAATAATTCATATTATTATTAAAAAAAATTCTTACCATATTTCATTTTTAATTGAATTTCACCAGCTGGTTCTAAACTTAAAGTATATAATTTATCATCTTCTTCTTCAGTATGAGAAAGTTTCTTAAGTTTTTCAGCTTCTTTAAGTTCAGAAGGTTTGAACCATACTAAACCAACAACAGAAGTACTATTTTCTTTAACCATAATTTCAACTTCAGCATCATTATCAGCACTAACTTCAAAGAATTCGTTCCATTTACCGAATCTGTTAGAAGTTGTATTAGCAAATTGATGACCATTAACACTAACAATGGCCTTTAAATCCATATCATCTGATAAAGTACTAAGTTTAGAAGCTGAAACAATTTTAATTTGTAATCTACCATTTTGAGATGGATGTAAACGACTTAAACCTTTAACTAATTTTTGTTCACTCTTAGTTAAATTCTTGTCATCAATAGAATGTTTTTCTATTATTAATATATTTATTATTTTTATATTTTATTAATTTATATAAATAATTTAAATTATTTGTTTTTTATTTATTTTAATTTTAAAATATATAAATATATATATTTTTACTTACGATGTTCATTAGTTTTTTCAACTAATATTTATAATATTAGTTGTAAATTAAAATTATTAATTTTCACAAATTTATAATACAAATTTAAAAAAAAATAAACCTTAATTAGTTTTACTTAATTCAGTACATTAAATTAGATATAAATACTTTTATTTTATTACCTTCAGCTTGGAAATCAATTGGAGGGCCAAGATATAAACCCTTGTATCTTTTCATAGCATTATTTAAACATAAAATTTTATATTCATTTTCTTTAACTTTAGTCTTAGCTTCAATATATTGATTTGAACTTTCTGAAACTTTAGTGGCATTCATAATTTCCATAGCCTTTTCAGCTCCAACTTTGAATTTATTTTCAACTAATAATTTTGCATATATCTTCTTCATTCTGTATGCAATTTTTTCAGTAGTAAGAGTACTTTGACTATGAAGGAAATCTTTTTTAATCATATAAAAATTATATATATATGTATTAATACAAAATTATTTATATTAATTCTTCCTTCCATACTAATATTTGTTTAACTATAAATTTATATAATTTATATTCTTACCAAATGCAACCATATTTTCTAGAATTTATTTTTATTATTATTAATATAAAATACGAAAGAAAAAAAATTATTATTATTATTAAATATTTTGACATTTATTTTTTTTATTTATATTAATTTTGATCTTTTTAGTACTAATTATGATCTTTTTATTACCTGATTCTGATAATTCAGTTATTTTATCTTTTTTAACATTATTATTTGAACCATTAATTTCTTTTTCCATTTCTTCTTTATTTTTAATTAATTTTTCAAGTTCAGTCTTTAAAAATTCTAAACGCTTAGTTTGTTCTTGAATTTGATTTTCACATTGTTGTAAAGCATGTTTATCCTTTAACATTTTAAACATGTTCATTAAACCAAGAAACAATTTTGTTTCAACGGTAATCTTGTTTCTGGTTTCATTGATTTTCTTTTCAATATCCTAATAATAAATTTTCAAGTTTAAATTTGAAAAATAAATATAAATATTTATGTTTTATATTTCAACCGAACAATTCTTGATTTTCTTTTATAAATTTAATATAATTTTTATTAAATTAAATTATTCTTTTTTTTTTTTTTACCTCAGTAGACATTTTGAATATATATTTTTTATGTAAATTATTAAGTGTTGTAATTTAAAATCAATTTATGATTTGATATATTGTTATATTGTTTTAATTATTTATTTTTTTTTTAAATACTTCTATATGAATTGTTCTGGAGCCTTTATTTATAATAAAAAAAAAGAAAATATATTTTTTTATTAAGAGTTTAATAAATGGCCCCGATATCTGGAATCTACCTTAAAAATAATTTAATAAAATAAAAATTTAAACGCTTATCAGTATTTATTTCAAATACTTAATATTTAATTAATAAATATATATATAAGCAATTTAAATCAATTTATTTTTGTTTTATTTATTTTTATTTATTTTTTAAATCTTAAAAAGATTTTATTCCATTAAACAATTTTAACAGTTTAAAATCTATTCTTTATACCTTTTGATATTTATTCAAATGATATTTAATAAACAATATATATTACTTGGTTAACTTTTTAATTTTAGAAGAACAATTTTTTCTTATTAATATTTCCAAAATAAATTTTTAAAGTTTAAAAAAAAAAAAAAAAAGAATAAGAAAAAAAAAGAAAATAAAAAAAAAAATTTAAATATTTGTTTTTTTTTTTTTAAATAAAAAAATATATATATATATAACTAATAACGAAAATTATTAATTATTAAAATTCTTAACATTATTTATTTATTTATTTATTTATTATCATTTATTTAGGTATGTAGTTATTTATTTATTTATTTATTTATTTATTTAGTTATTTATTTATTTATTTATCTATCTATTTATAATTTTATAATTATATGTTATTTATTGTCATTTATTTATATATATAATTATTTATTTAGTTAGTAATTAGTTATTTATTTATTTATTATTTATTTATTATTTCTTTGAATTTATTAATATTCAATTATTTATTTATTTATTACTTAATTATTATTTATTATTATATCTTTATATAGACATTTCTTTTTTAAATATTTAAAGCCAATATAAAATATAGAATGTACTGAAAAATATTACAATTACTAAAGTTTATTAAATATAAAATCGATTGTTTTTTTTTTTATTTTATAATAAAAATTAATATGAATTAAATTAATTAATATACAAAAAATAGAAAAGGGAATTACAAAAAAAAAATAATAATAATTAATATATATTACAATATAATTTATTAAATAAATAAAATAAATTTAATTCAACTACAGATAATGAATTAAATTTTGAATATATTAAAATATATTGATTTTATTATTTAATTTATTAAAATTCATAGATTCACGGTAAATTCTTAAAAAATAAATAATAAAAAAAATGAAAAAAAAAATTTAATTCTATTAATATATTAGATTTTGTTATTTAATTTAATTTATAATAATAAAAATAAAATAGAATAAAATATAGATAAATCTATCTATATAAATTAAATCTATATGAAAGGATTAGATGAAATAAAATAATAAATAAAATAAAATAAAAAAAATTAAATATAAAATAAATATAAATAAAATAAAATAAAAAATAAAAAATAAAAAATAAAAAAAAACATGGAATAATTGAATTTACCATTTTCACCTTACCTTATTGAACTTTAAGCTTATTATATAGAAAACGGTTCATTCTACCGACTATTGGTTGAATTTATTTATAATTAATAAGATTATTTAATTTATCAAAATAAAGCATTTAATTTATAGATATATAATAATTGTATTGCTACTATTTGTGGTTAATATATTAGCGTATATTAAATAGATTAATTTTCTTTTGTAACACAATTCAATTGAGCACAATAAGAGTAATTAATATAATATACGATATTTAATATATAATTATATAATATACTAAATGTTTAATATATAATTATATAATATTCCTAAATGTTTATTTATAGAATTATATATAATATACCTAAATATTTAATATATTTAAAATTTATATTTATATAATATTCCTATAGATATTTAATATATAATTATACTATAATATACTATAATATAATTTAAATTTTCTATGATTTTTCTTTGGTTATATTAAAATGACTTCTGGAGGTTTTCACTTCATTTAAAGCCTAAATGAAATATTGAGAATAACCATAGATAACCGAATTTAAAAATAAATTTTTTATTAAAAAATCTATTTATAATTAATTAATAAATTTACATAAATTTATTATATATATTTTCCAATCATTCTTGTATAATGTTTAACTTGTTTTTTTTTTTTCAAGTTACAATCATTTTAGTAAATGATACTAAATATATAATACGTAATAATTATACTAATAGTTATATAGTTTATATCATGTGATTATTATCACGTGTTATATTGATTTAATGTTGAAATGATGAAAGAAATACATATAAAATACATATAATTCATATTATATAATCTTTAGGTTAATATATTTTTATACAAGATTTATAAAAGAAAAAAAAAGGCAAATATATTAAATTATTAATAAAATATTTATTTTTATTATTTCAAAAACATATATTCAGCATTAACTTTTTTTTTTCAATTTACAATCATTTTAGTAAATGATACTAAATATATAATGCATAATAATTATACTAATAGTTATATAGAGTCTATATCATGTGATTATTATCACGTGTTATATTGATTTAATGTTGAAATGATGAAAGAAATACATATAATTCATATTATATAATCTTTATATATTTTTTATACAATAAACATAAAATAAAAAGAATTATAAAATAAAGGTTATAAATAGTAACTGATTTTTGATCTGATATTCTAAAATTTAACATCTAAAATAAATATATATATATATATATACATTTTATCCATATTTAAATCATAATAACATTTATAAAAATTGATTTATTAGTAAATAAGAAAAAATATATATATACATTTTATCCATAATTAAATTATAATAACATTTATAAAAATTGATTTATTAGTAAATATATAAATATATATATAATAATTTTACTAATTTATAATTTTCTTTAATATAACATAATAATTTTACTAATTTATAATTTTCTTTAATATAACATCACATTTAATGTTTATATTCACATGTTTATATTCACACGTTTATATTCACATGTTTACATTCACATGTTTATATTCATATGCTTATATTCACAATTATTCGTGAAGCCTCATTTTAAAAATGTCCACTCCAGAAGATAAAAAAAAAGCCAATTTAGAACTTTTAAACAATCCTGATCTTATTCGACCTATGGATGGCGTCGAATATGGTGAATCTTTTATTTGGTTATCGCTTTCTGATGAATTACCAATAAAAATCGATTTAAAAAAATTCCGTTCATCCTTTGAATCCATTGCTTCTAAATACCCCGCATTTAATATAGGTGCCAAAGGACCAACATGGATAAAATTACCCATTGATTCAGAATATAATATAACTGAAATTCCATATGAAGAGAGGAAAGATATCGAAGATATGAGCCCATCCGATAAAAATGATAACCATTTATGGTACATTAACGTCTCCTACAAAGAGAATATCACAAGAATCACTTTACATATAAGTCATACACTTTGTGATGGTCGAACCGTGGAATCCATGTTTTTAGTAGTAATGCATAGTGCTATTGAATCTTTGGATAATGAGGGAAAGGATATAATCACCAGGGATACTAATTATAAACATTTGCCTCCTCTCCCCATCCCTTGCGATTTATGTGAATTTGGTCAAAAATCTAATTTTCAATTTGAACAAATTCCAAAAGAATTGTTAAACGGAATACCAGAATCCTGGTCAAAACATACTCCTTTGGATCTTCCAACCATAGAAGTTCCAACAAATTATGTTGGAAGATATTTTGAATATGAGGATAAATATTGAGAAAACTATTCGGAAAAAATGATGAAGGAAAAAGGGGTGAAATTGTCTCTTCAAGCCGCCATGATGGCTTCGATGAGTCGTGCTCTTCGAAAATTCTGTCATCTAAATTATGACTATCCTATCGTGGCGAATATTATGTATGATTCAAGAATGAATAGATTGGCAAAGGAGCAATATAAAAACAGACAATTTTTCTTCGGAGCTCTTAGTGGATATCCTATAGTAGAAGGAAAAAACGATTGGGAAAAGGATATTCTCTATTGTAAAGAAGTAATGAAAAAGGATGTTCAACTGTTGGATGGACTAGCGATGATGTTACAGATCGCACAGAGTATAAATAGAGAAACATTGGAATTTCACCCAGTACAGGGAATTCCAGTCTATTCCAAAAATAATATTGTCGTCTCCACCTATTTAAATCATTTTAAGGGATATATAAATCCAAGATTTGGTGTACGTTTGGGTTGTGGAAAAGAATATTTTGTATGTCAATATGCTTGGAGAAATGAAGGGAAAATTTATTTTATGATTCTTCATCCTAAAAATGTTGATAAAACATATATTGATTCCTTTAAAAATGAATTTGATGAATTATTTCAATTTTTTGAAGAAAAGTGTAAATAGTAAAAATAAAAAAAAAAAAAAAAAAAAAAAAAATAAATGAATAAATGAAATGAAAAAATATATATATATATAAATTTTAAAATATTTTTTTTTAATTATCTCGAAATATTAATATATTTTTTTTAAAGAAATATATTAATATTTTGTTAATGATTTATGTCATTTCCAAATAATATCCATTATAATTATGTGATAAAAAAATATCTTACCATTAAAAAGTTCGAATTTATATTTACTTATATAAATATATGTAAGTGTGTATAATATAAATATTAACAACAATAACAGTTAATAAAAATAAAATATATGAATTTATTATTATATTTTTAAATAAATATATATTTTTAATGATAATAATTTTTTTTTTTTTTCTATATAGAATTATTAAATGAATTATTTATCAGCCTTTTCTTTTGTTTGAGTATTAGTATTATTGATTTTATTTGAATTACAATTATTTTCCCCATCCTACAAAAACAGCCTCTTCTTTTTGAAAATAGTCATTTGTATTACTACTAAAGACCAGAGGCCATGACAGCCCGGTGAAATGATATCTCTTTAGTATTACTGAAATAAATGAAAGTAGAGTCTTTTAAAGCATTCGCCATTCGACCCGATATTTCCAGTCGGTAGTGGTAGGTTACCCCATCACACCTCCATGTCCCATCACTCATTTCATAGTAGGTCCTAAACCCATCATCTATAGTGTTCTTCACCAATGGTTTTTTTTTTAATGGAGTACCACCGGTTATTTCATATTCCCCGGCTTCATGGTCATTATTTCTTTTGTCCGGTACAGGTTCTTGGGTTGAATTCTTTATTAAATTTTGTGCTGGAGTTTCCATTTTCTTTTTCTTTTTCTTTTTCTTTTTTTTTTTTTTTTTTTTTTTTTTTTATAGTTTTTAATTAATAACTTAGGTATAAAGTTAAAAGAAAAATAATATAAAATATATTTAGTGATAAAACGTATAGTTTATTCAATTTATTGTAATAGTTTTTTTTTTTTTTTTTTTTTTTTTTTTTTTCTTATATTATTATGTTTTATAATTGTAAAAATATATAATTATTTTAAAATGGATTCTTTAAAAATGGATGGTCCATCTTACAAACTGTATTAATGTATACATTACATAAAAAAAAAGGCAAATATATTTAATTAGTAATAAAATATTTATTTTTATTTTTTCAAAAACATATATTCCACATTACTTTTAAATAACTAGTGATTATATAGAATAATATTAACCAACAGTAAAAGAAAAAAAAAAGTTTTATTTAGCATCTACTATTTGTAAAAAAAAAAAAATTCAAATTTTAATATTGCTTACGAAAGCTATAATGAAGTACTCATAAAGTGTACCATTTACATTGGGGATCGTGCATTTCGCAATCGTGCATTTTAAAATTAAAGCCATACATTTTTAAGATATTCCATACAATCATAAATAAATATATAAATAATTATTATTTTAACAGAAATAATAATATATTCTATTAAAAAAGAATTATAAAAAAATATTTTTTTTATAAAAAATTATTTTTACATCTGATTATTAATAAATTATATATAATAAAAAAGAATACTTATTATTTATTTAATTATTAAAAAACAAGCCACATTGGGAAACTCAATTATTCAATTTACATTATTTATCATGGGTTAGGTATTATATATATAATGCAATTTCATTGAAAAAAAAGTAATTTATAAAAAATTATGAATAAAAAAAAAATTAAATACTAAAATTGAAATTGAAATGGAAATTGAAATTTTATTTTATTTTATTTTTCTTTTCTTTTTTCTTTTTTTTTTTTTTTTTTTTTTTATATAAATATTTTATTGAAACTGAAATTTTTAATTAAATAATTTTTGTCTGTAATATATATATATCTTTTTTCTTTTTATTAATTAAATAATCTTTATAATATATATATATATATATTTTTTTTTAATTATATATATATATCTTTTTTATCCTTGAATAAGAAATATTATTATGAACAATAATTCTTTATCAATAATATATTGGTTAATATAGATCAAAATTATTTAATAAAAAATTTATATATAATTTTTATCAAATAATATAACTTTTTTTTTTTTAATCAAATAATTTTGATCTATATTAAAATACATTTTTTTTTAATTAAATAATTTTGACCTATATTAAATATACATATATTTTTTTTTATATTCTTTATTATAATATCTTTATTATGAATTTATTTTTTATTTTTTATTTTTTTTTTATTTTATTAATATTATCATTTATTCGTTTTATTATTATTATTATTTTTTATTATTATTTTTTTTAAATATATATTTTTTTATTTAAATATATGTTTTTTTATTTAAATATATATTTTTTTATTTAAATATATATTTTTTTTTATTTAAATATATTTTTTTTATTTAAATATATATTTTTTTATTTAAATATATTTTTTTTTATTTTTTTTATTTTATTTTATTTTTTTTTTTTGATATATTTTTAAAAAGGAAAAATTAGTTTAAATGAAGGCTACCCAAATACTTTGGAAAATAAATTAAAATTTTGACCTTTGTATTTTTTATTATTGGAAAATAAATTAAAATTTTGACCTTTGCATTTTTTATTATTAATATATTAAAATTTTGACCTTTGCATTTTTTATTATTAATATATTAAAATTTTGACCTTTGCATTTTTTATTATTAATATTTTACTAATAAATATATTTATATATTTTTTATATTTTATTTTTATATTTTAATTATTACTGTTTATATTTATTTATTTTTTTATTTATATGTATATTCTTTTTTTTTTTTTTTTTTTTTTTTTTTTTTTTTTTTTTTTTTGTGTGTGGGTGTTATTTTGTTATATATTTTTAAATGAAAGTACTGTTTAAAACAATGTTTCCTCTTATTTTAAATAAAAATTCAACTAATAATTTTGAAAAATAAATTTATATTTGACTTTTATATTTTATATTATTAAGATTTTATTAATAAATATATTCTTTTTATTTTATTTTCTTTTATTTTATTTTATTTTATTTTATTTTATTTTATTATATTTTGTTATATGAAATGATATATATACAGTAAAAATGTTTTTTATTAGTTATGAGATAAAATTGTTTTTTATTAGTTATGCAGTAAAAATGTTATTTTATTAATAATAATATATATTATTTATCCTTCATAAAAAGTCAAAAAGTTAAAATAAAAAGTCAAAATAAAATTTCCCAAAAAAGTAATTATTTTTTATTTATAAATTGATTTATTTAATTAAATAATATTTTTGAAATTATCTTTTGATATAAATCATCCGCAATATAATACATTTTTATTTTTATTACATACATAATATTATAATGTATTAATAAATTAAAATTTATATATAAATAAAAAAAAAAGAACCAAAAAAAAAAAAAAAAAGAACAATTTTATTTGCTTAACAAAAAAGACGAAATATAATATCAATTTATATAACTAATTTAGAAGATTTGATTTATAATTAAATCAAATTATGGGTATATTACTTTAAATTATTTTAATATCGTCATAAATATGCATTTATTAAAGGTATATTTAAAAAAAAATAACATAATGTCAAATTACCAGTTTCAAAAATTAAAAATTTAACAATAGAACTATTTTAATAGTATATTTCATCAGTAAAGTAGTTATTGATGAAATCAACTAATATAAATTGATTAATAAATGAATTAATTGATTTATAATAATACTAATAAATATAATAATTAAATTATAATAAAATGTTCTTATTTAAAATAATTTATAATAATAAAATATTACAAGAATATTAAATTTATTTATTAATTTTATTTTATATATATATATATATATATTTTTTTTTTTTTTTTTCTGAAATATTTTTTTAATTATAGTAAAATAAATATATGACAAAGATTAAAAGAAAAATAGTTACTCATTATTATAACTTATTATACTAATATTCATCAGTTATTAATAAGTAATTAATAATTACAGTCTACTGGATCGTCGAATCTTTTCTATATATATATTTTTCTAAATAAATTTTTTATTTTATTTATATCTTATTATTATTTTTATTTTATAATTATAATTTCATTTCATTACATTTCATTTCATATAAATTCATTTAAATTCATATAAATTCATTTAAATTCATATAAATTCATTTAAATTCATTTAAATTCATTTAAATTCATTTTATTTCATTTCATTTCAATTCATTTCGTTTTATTATTATTATTATTTTTTTTCTGAATAATTATAAAATTATTTTTTAATATAAAAACCTCAAGAAAAAATATTAAGAATAAAGGTTACAAAATTAAAAAGTATTAGATTTCACATTTGAAAATTTTATTTAAATAAATTTATTTTACATTTTCTAAAAAAAAAAAAAAATAATAAAAATAATATATTTTTAATCGGTAATAATATATATATATTTATTATACATATACATATACTAATAATTTTATTTTAATAAATATATATTTATTAATAAAATATTTTTTTATAGTAGTTTTATTTAATTTATTAATTTTAAATATTTTATATATATATATTATTTTTACTAGTATAATTGCTATTTTAATTAATAATAATTTTTAAAATATAATTATTATTGTAATAGACAATGGATGGAACAGGTACACATTATAACAATTCTAATAAATTTTTTAATATTAAAGTCATATTTTTATTAAATAATTTTATCTATAAATTTTAATAATAAAGAAATATGTCGTGTTTGTAGAGGAGAAGGTACACCGGATCATCCTCTTTTTTATCCTTGCAAATGTTCTGGAAGTATGAAATATGTTCATCAAGATTGGTAATTTTAAACACATTACAATAATAAATTTATTTATAGATAATTAAATAAACTAAAATTTATATATATAAAATTTATTATAGTTTGGAGGAATGGTTAGAGCATAGTCATAAAAAGTTAGTATATAAATTATATAAATGTTTATAAAAATATATCTAGTATATAATATAATGTTTATTTATATAATTAATATTTAAAACCATATATTATAATGTTTATATTGGAAAATATATAGATATTGTGAAATTTGTAATTATCAATTTTCTTTTTCACCAAGTAAGTTAAAAATTTAAAAAAAAAAAAAAAAAAAAAAAAACTAAAAATTAATATATTTAATATTTTTTATTAAATATATATATATATATTTATTTACTATTATTATTATGATTATAATTATTATTATTGTTATTGTTTTAAAATGAATAATTATTCATTATGCCTAACTTTCTTAATTAATAAAAATAGTATATGATGCCTCAGCACCTGAGAAACTCTCTCCTTTAGTTCTTTTAAAAGCGATGTTTAAGAAAACATTTAATATAGACAATGTTTATTTCAGAATAGTATTTGCAATGACGTTTTGGCTAGTTTGGGTACCTTATGCAACACATTGGATATGGGTCTTTTTCGAAGATCCGTCAGTATTTATTAATACAGGAAAAACTGAATTTATTATTCGCTACCTTTATTTATTGATTCATTACAAAGAACATGAAGAAGTTTTTAAAGAAACATCTAGATTATTATTACAGTAAGTAAAATTATTTGATTAATGATTATAATAATAAACAATTTAAATTAGAATTAGAATATAATAATTAAAAATATGAAATTTGTATTGAATTTATATTATAGAAGTTTAAATTTTATATTAAATGTTAAATAATAATAATAATAATAATAATAATAATAATAATAATAATAATAATAATAATAATAATAAAAACTAGGCGTTTTAGTCGTGATGTTTTCCATGGTCAAGTTATTTCTGTAATCGCTATATTAGTAGGATTGGTTGTTTTATGTGTCAAAGAGTATGCTGATTTTAGAAGAAATAGAATTGTTGTGAATAATGATCAACCATTTCAACAAGTTATTCAAATAGAAGAACAGTTATTAAGGGAGCAGCAAATATTAGATCGTCAACGTCAACAAATAGAAGAACAACATCAACAGCAAAGACGTTTTCAAGAACAACAAATTAGACAACAAATTCATGACATTGAAATGTTTTTAAATAATTTGGAAGCTAATAGATTAAATAATGAAAATAGAAATGAAAATCAAAATCAAAATCAAAATAATAATAATAATAATAATAATAATAATAATAATAATAATAATAATAATAATAATGATACAGAACATACAAATAATGCTGAAGATAATGAATTTGAAAGTGAAAATGGAAATGATAATAAGACTACTAGTAGTGAAAATAATATAAAAATATTTGAAAGTCAAAAAGGTAAAAATACAGATAATTATGGTAAATTGAAATAAATATTCTAAATTTATTTATATATATATTATATTAATAAAAAATAAATAAAGTAAAAATATTAAAAATTAATATTATTCTATTGTTTTAAAATAAATATATTAGAAGGTTCAACTTTAAAAATTGGAAATAATATTTCTTATAATGTTAACAACATTGATTTCAATTTTACAAAAAGTGATCCTGTGAAAAACTCAGAAAATGACAGTATAAATGAAAATAAACCTAATATTGATGATGACACTAATCTGGATAACGCGAATAGTGTTCAATTAACAAAACTATCTATAAATGATGATAATATATCAATTAATGAAGAAAAAGAAAATTTAACAGTAAAACCAAAATCGAATATTAATATAATTAATAATATTGAATCGTTAGGTGAAACTTCAAAAGAAAGTATTATTAGTGGGGAAGATAAAAAAGAAAAAGAGAACATTGAAACTGAATCTGAACTTGAAATCTCAAAAGTAAATGAAAATAAGGATAATAAGAATTTCATGAATAAAAATGGTGATAATAAAAATGATATAACATTTGAAAATAAAAAAGAAACTATAAATGAATTTGAATTAGAGAAGGATGAAACTAATAATAGTCAGAAAATTTTAGATAACAATATTAATAGTGAAAATCCATCTTCCAGTCAATCAGGAACAATTAATAATATCAAAAAAATTAATGATCAATTAGAAGAAGAAGAAGAAGAAGAAGAAGAAAAAAAAGAAAATAAGATAAATAGTAATGAAAATGATTATCAAATTAAATTAAATAAAGATAGTTATAAAAATGAAAATGTTGATAGTGATGATCAAATTATAATAAATGAAGACAACATTAACAATGAAAATAACAACAATGAAAATAATAACAATGATAATGATGATAATAATAATGAAAATATTCAAAATATGGATCCATTACAAATTAATAATAATGCTAACATTTTTAATTTCAATAACTTATTTAATAATAATAATAATAATAATAATAATAATAATAACAATAATAATAATAATAATAATAATAATAATAATAATAATAATAATAATAATAATAATAATGCAAATATTATAAACGATATTAATATTAATTTAAATAGAAATAATAATTTAATCAATAATAATTTAAATAATTTAAATGTTATGGAAAATCAACAAGAAAATAATGATGGTGGCATCGTATTCTTAGAATTAATTGGTATTCAAGGACCAATTGAAAATCTTTTCCAGAATTGTTTAATGGTTCTTATAGTTATTACTGGAACAATAACAATCACTATATGGCTTCCAAGTCTTATTGGTAAAGGTGGTGTTTGGCTTTTAAAAAATATTTTAACTCCAACCGCTATTTGGGTATTTGGTGTAGCAATGGAAGCAGTTGAATACCTATTAATATTCTTTGATAATATTACAAGTCCAATTCTAAATCCAATTGCTGATTTATTAGTATATATTGTTACTTTAACATCAAAATTCTTTAATTTCGGAATAGAAGTTAGTACTGTTAAAACCGAAGCTATTAAAGAAGCAGTTTCAACCACGACTTCTGTTGTGGAAGAACCCACCCTTTTGCCTTATAATGTAACTATTCCAGAAATTTTAACTGAAGCTGAAAAGGCACAAATTGATTCTGAAAATAATACTCTTGGTACATCTAAATATACTACTTATTCTTTCTTAAATATCTTTGTTGGTTATTGCTTAATTATATTTACAACCTTTTTCTTTGCCAAAAGAAATGTTTATCTTTTTGTTTATACTCAAAATGTTAAAAATATGCTTAAAAATTGGATGAAATATGTCTTATTAAGTATTAAAGTTATATTCTTTATATTCGTAGAATTAGCTATCTTCCCAATGGCATGCGGTATCTTAATTATTTTCTGTATTCTTCCAGTCTTAGGACCAGATAGTACTATCAAATCTCACTATAACTTTTTCATTAATAATATTTGGATTACTCAATTTTTATATTGGTTAATTGGTACTTCTTTTATGTTCCAGTTAGCATTATATGTTGGATTAATAAAGGAAGTTCTTAGACCTGGTGTTCTTTGGTTTGTCAGTGATCCTAATGATCCACATTACCAACCCATTAAAGAAATAATTGAAAAACCTGTTTTTTATCAATTACGAAAGCTTTTTAATAGTTTCCTTATGTATCTTGTACTTATCTTTGGTAGTATTGGTGGTACTGTAGTATTACTTCAAGTAGTTGGTATTGTTTGGATGTATCTTTTCAATCATGGAAATTCTTATGGTATTGGTATGGTTTGGCCATTAAACTACGACTATAGTAATTCGACAATTCACTTCCCAGCGGATTTATTACTTTATTTATTCCTTGTTCCATTTGTTATTAATATTAGTAATGCTAAAGTTTGGTTTAAAAAAGCTGTGGAAGGTTGGTTCCGTAAAGTTTCACATTTATTACACATTTCACAATTTATGTTAAAAGGTAAATATGAAGAAGAAGAAAGTGATTATGAAGAAGAAGAAGAAGAAGAAGAAGAAGAAATAAAAGAAGAAAAAAATGATGATAATAGTAAAGTTAAAGAAAAAGAAAAGGGAAAAGAAAAGGAAATGGAAATAGAAAAAATAATAAAAGATCTTGACTCATTAAATAAATTAACTGAAAATATTATAAATGATATTGAAAAAGATATTAATAAAAATGAATTATTAAATGATCTTAAAAAACCATTATTAAGCGATGAAAATAATCATAATAATCATGATGGTGATAGTGATGGTGATGATGGTGATGATGAAGGTGATGATAAAGAAGAAGATGATGATAGAATTACTAAATTAAAGATCAAGAAAATTAAAAAAAATAATGGTAAGAGGCGTCCATTTAGAAGATTACGTGTACCTAATACAGACCATATTAAAATTATTCCAGGAGAAAAAATTCTTATTCCATTGAATGATGGTGATCCTCTTTTTGGTAGAGAAGAAGAAACCCCAGAAGAAGTTAAAGCCAATTGGACTATCGTTTATCGAGCAAATCACTTTAAATTACGTATTTATTGTCTCCTATTTCTTCATTGGATTACTTGTGTAACTCTCTTTAGTTCCGTGTTTGGTGTTCCACTTTTATTAGGTCGTTTTGTTATTAATATTATTAATTATAAATACTATAATATTAATAATTATATTAATCCTCCAAGCACTAAATCTATTCGTCCTGATTTACCTGTTCATGATGGTCAATCTTTTGCTATTGGTAGTTTAGTTCTTTTATTAATTGCTTTTACGATCAAATGTATTAATAGATTTATCGATGGTAATATGAAAAGAACTGCTAAACTTTGCTTCCTTTATATTAAACTTTACTTTAAAGAAAAAGTTAAGAAGGATAAATTAAAGAATAGTAATGAAAATAATGAAAAAGAATCTCTTCTTCATTCTGCATTAAATAATCTTCCATTGGATATGGATAATGAAGAAGCTATTAATTTAATTAAAAATGAACAAGTTTTACCTGAACCTAGTATATTTATATCTGTTGTTGGTAAATGGTGGTCAAAATTAATTAAAAATGCTTTTGATATTGTAAGTATAAAGTATATATATATATATAATTGAATAATTGAATTTTATTTTTTTAACATTTTTATTTTTAATTTTAATTTTATTTAATATTAAATTATTAAAAATTAAAAATTAAAAATTAAAAATTAAAAATTTAGATATTAAAAATAAGTTATATTTCACTAGTTATTTCATTCATTGTTCCAATGCTTTTCGGTTTAATTTTAGAATTTTATTTAATATCGATTATTAGAATACCATTAAATCAATCTAATGTTTTAATTATTTCAGATGTAAGTAAACAGAAGTATACTAAAAAAAAAAAAAAAAAAAAAAAAAAAAAAAAAAAAAAATAAATTAAAACATATTATTATATTAAAGTATATTTAATAATTATATAACAATTTCATTAATATTTTTATATCTATATTATTTTATGATAATAATAATAATAACAATAATAATAATATAGATTTGGTCGTATGGTTTAGTTTTACTTAGTATTATGGTTTCTATTATTAATATCGGTCCTCAAACTCGTTTTAAAACCATTTTCCAAGAAATTAAAAATGATGGTTTCTTTAACTTTAAATTAAAGACATTACATCAAGAAGTTGTTTTCCCAACCATTAAAATTAGTCTTTTATTGATTATTGCACCATTAATATTTGCTTATATTGTTTTATGGATCTACTCTACATTTATAGGTAAAATAAAAGATTTATTTTAATAATAATAAATAATAAATAATAAATAATAAATAATAAATAATAAATAAATAAATAAATAAATAATAAATAATAATAAATAATAATAATTTTATATAATAATATAATAATAATAATAATAGTAATAATAGTAATAATAAAATTGAGATGAATTGAATTTTGAATTAATTTTTTTATTTAATATTATTATTTATTTGTTTAGCACCAGATTCTTATGATTTTATTAAAGGTTTCGAAATAGTTAGATATAGTTTTGTTTGTACTTTAACGGTTGCTATCTTAATTGAAGTTTGGTACTATTTCGTAAATGTTTGCAATAAATGGATGGATAGTGTCAAGGATGAAGAATATTTAATTGGTAGAAAACTTCATAATATTGAAGAAGATGTTTCTCAACAAACTGCTTAATAATAATAATAAAAATAAAAATAATATTAAAGAACTAAACAAAATAAAAAATTTTTTTTTTTTTTTGTTTTGTTTTGTTTTGTTTTTAATAAATTTTTTTATATATTTTCGATAGATTTTAATTTTTTCTTTTTTTTTATTTTCTTATTAATTATATATATATATATCATTAGCAAATATAAAAATAAAATTAAAATTTAAAATAAAAATAAAAATATAAATAAAAATTTTTAAGTAATGGATAATATAAAATATAAAATAAAATAAAACAATAAAATAATATATAAAAAAAAAAAAAAAAAAACATATATAAATATATAAATAAAAATTAATAATTAGTTTTAGTTAGATTTTAATAAATAAATAAAAAAAAAAAAAAAAAATAAAAAAAATATAAAAAAAAACAATTATAAATAATTTTTTACTTTTACAATATTTATTTATTTATTTATTTATTTATTTATTTATTTATTTATTTATTTATTTATTTATTTATTTATTTATTTATTTATTTATATGATAATTTGTCTCTAATCCATATTAATCATAGTTGTTGTTATAGTTTTTCTAATTTGTTCCTTTGCCTATTTGTTTCTAACCAACTAACCTTAATAATGGTTTTGATTTGGTTTGGTTTAAGTTTGTTTTTTTTTTTATTTTAAAAAAAAAATAAACTTCATTCATATTTCACTAATATCTATATCTATATCTATATCTATATCTATATCTATATCTATATCTATATCTATATATTTAGAGTGATTCCATGAACTATACGTTATTAATGAAACAAGATAAGTATAGGAATTATCTTCAAGTACTGCTCGATATGAGACCATGATATCCAAGATATAAACCTCTTCAACCTGGGGTATTTGGATCCATTCTTTTTTTTTTTTTTTTTTTTTTTTTGGAAATATTTGTAGTTAGGAAGTGCTACTTTATATGGATTTCTAGTAATCCTTGATACTATTACCTGTTTCTTGAAAAACATAGGAATAATAATTTTAAAAAAAAAAATCGTGTTGAAGTTACTTAATACTAATTTTTTTTTTTTTTTTTTTTTTTTTTTTTTTTTTTTACAAAATTCCATCCATTAATATTCCAACTAAGACAAAAAAAAAAAGGAAAACTTTTCCTGTGTTAGAAATGTGAAAATCGGATTTTGAATAATAATTAAAGATTAGAAATATTGGGGAGCATTGAGTATACTTGATTACCATTTATATAACATGTACTTAAATTAGTTGAACCGAGATTTGCTGAGTCTGAATTATTGGACCCTGTTGATTAGATTTTATAAGATAGTAAAATTTTTATTTTTAAAAAAATGATGAAAAGAAACCTTATGATTCTTCCATTTGGAACATCGACAACATGAATTTTTTTTTAACTCCTGCTATTGCTTTTTTTTTTCAAATACTTTTTTCAAATGTAGAGTGGTTAAAATTTAAGAGAGTATATTTTTATCCTTGCAAACTTTAAAAAGAGATCATCTAGAAAAGGTAAAGATTTATATCTGTAATTTTCCAATTCTTTATAGACAAAGATCCAGTGAGAAAAGCTAGGTACACTAACACCACAACATAGGCAACATTTAGGGCAATCTTCTGAGACCATTTTTCTTTTAATAGAAATACTAATGTCAAATTTAAAACCACACCTAATTCGAGAAATCCAAAAGAATCCTAATTGATACTTAGGATTTTGAAATGTTAAGTCTTTGATTTCCAAAATAAATCCAAAATCATTCTCCTTGTAAATAATTGCCCTTTTAGCTTTTGAGGGTTTGAAGACATCTCTTTCCCAATAAAACTTTTTTTATTTCACTTGTTTTTTTACCATTTAATTTCTTATCCAAAGTCCTTGATTCTTTGGTCCATAAGTAATATGATATGGTAGGAATATTATTAGTGAGATGATTAATAATAATACATAATGAGTTTTTTTCCATTTTCTGTAGCAGCGTAATTGAGATATAGCACAGATAGCTGAAAGAGGGAGGTATTCTCAATTCACGAGTAATATCATAGAGACTAACATAAAGATTACAAGATTTAAATCCATAACTCCAATAAAGTCCTCTATTTTAATAATTTTTTGAGCTTTAGAGCATCTGCTCTTATTTAAACCAAAGAGAGGAGTATAATATAAAACAAGATAAGAATAACGGAAATTAAAACATATTTCTTCAATGGGAGAGCAATAGATTTATTAATAAGAAATCAAAAGTATGAATTTAATTTGATATTTAAATTACTATTTAATTTGGATTGTATAGGTTTCAATAATAAAGATTCATCAAAAGGAATACCAAAATAAGTATAGTTGTCAATGATATGATAAAAAAAAAAAATTTTTTTTTTATTTTTTTTTTCATTTTTCTTGTGAATTGGAGCATTGGAGAATTAGAAATATCAATGCTTGAAAAAAAAAAAAAAAAAAATACGAAAAGATTGACAGGGCTGCTCTATCAGGGGTTAGATAGCCCAAATGACTTTAAAGGAGGCGAAGAAGGAGGAAAAGGAGGAGAAAAAGAACCATCATTTCTTTCAGATAGTCCCCATTCAATTCAAACCCTAATCTGGATGAATAATAAATTCAAATTCTTTTTTTTTTTCAAAAAAAAAAAAAAAAAAAAAAAAAAAAAAAAAAAAAAAAAACAGAAGATCTTATATAATTTGGAAGTGAGGTTTCGTTTTCGTTTCATTGCACGGTTACAGATGAACTTTTTTTTTCTAAATTTATTTATGCACTTTATTTTTGAATATTAATTTTTATTATTATTATTTTTTTTTTTTTTATTTTATTTTTTAATTTCACATGACTATTTTAAAATATTATTATATTTTAATAGGAATATAAAGTACATATTGAATAAAATAAAATAAATAATATATATAAAAGATTAAAGTATTAATATAAATAAAATAAAATATATAATAAAAATAAAAAATCCAAAAGAAAAATGTGAATATTTTATGAGATAGATGTTGAATAAAAAAAAAAAATAATAAAAAAAAAAATAATAATAATAAAAAATAATAATAAAAAAAAAAATAATAATAATAATAAAAAATAATAAAAAAAAAAAAATAATAAAAAATTTTTTTTATTTTTAAAGTTTTTTGTATTTAATTGATCTAACCTCAGGATGTTAAAATTGAATCATTAAATATTAAATTTTCTTCTTTTTTTGGCAAATTTCACGAATAGAAACAAATAAAACTAAATATTTTTTTTTTCTTTATTTATAAAACCAAACTTTTTTTTTTTGGTCCAATAATCCCATGAGAAAAAAGTATAGTCCGAAATATTTTTAATAACAATTTTTTTTTTTTTTTTTTTGACAAAATCTTTATTCCTATAGATTGATGAACGAAATACCACAAGTTTAATTTTTTTTTTTTTTTTTTTTTTTTTATACAGGGAAGAATATACTTCCATAAATTTATTAATCTTAATATAAAAAATACATGTAAGTGAAAAGTACATTATAAATTTAAAATAAAAAATAAAAAAACTCAAAAAATACTATGTATTTCGGTATGTTGTACTATGAGGAAATTTTCCCTTCCTAATAAATAAAAAAATAATAAAACCGAGATGTAACATTTTTAAAATAGATAGTGCGGTATCCACTAAGAACAGGTTTAATTATAACAAATAGAAAATTTGAAACAATAGAAGCAGAATTTAAACCTCATAATTGGTATGAGGTTTAAATTTTATTAAATAATAAGAAATAGATATTTGGCACAATCGAAATTAATTTTTTGATTAGGATTATTCTTAAGAAGTACTACTCTCAGAATTGTAGAATTAAATTTTTCAGTTGGTAACGATATAGAGAAATAATTATTTACAATTACTTTATTATATCAAACTATTATATTATCATCATTATTAAAATAAACCTATTTTCCCTTTCCATTTGATCATATTTCTATTTTCTCTTTTAAATCTATAATAAAATAAAAAAAAAAAGTTTACATATACATTATAAATATTAACACACATAAACTATTTTTATACACTTTGTCTTCCCTTTTAAATTAATAATTTTTTTTTCGCTTTTTATTCACAGTAAATAATCAAAAGGATTTTATGTGACCGAATTAATTCTAAATATTATCTATGCAAAGAAAAACGTTTTTCAATTATATTAATAATTTTTTTTCCATTTTTTGATCCATATTTAATAAATAAATATATTTTTAACATAATTATCTTTTCAAAAAATTTATTAAAAATTTTATTTGTACTAAAAAAAAAGTGAATTTTGGTATAGTGAATTCTATAATTTTTTTCTATAAATAAAAATTTAAAAATGAAAATAAAATATTTTGAAATTTGCTTGTCTAAAAAAATAATACATAATGCATAAATTATCAATAATTTAGAAAGTCCGATAATTATTTTTCAATTAAAAAACTTTATTTTAATCAATTAATGAGAACATTTATTAAATTGATTTATAAATGGTGTTAATTTTATTCTCGCACAAAACATTAATAATATTGTAAAAAAATTTATTACATTCTACAATTAAATTAATTCTTCTTCTTGTTGGAAGTTTGTGCCTTAAGAACTTTCTTAACAATCTTTTGTTCTTCAATTAAGAAAGCACGGATGATACTAATATTATTATTATTTTTATTTTATAATTTGAAAATTTGTATTATATATGTATTTTAATTATGATATATAATAAAAATTGATATTTAATTTTGGATAAGTCTTATTGTTTCAACAAATAATATATTTATAAATATTTTTTGTTAAAATATTATTTTAATTTTTATTAAATTTAAACTTACCGGCTTCTGACACTGCTACCGGAAAGGTTACCACCGTAAGCTCTGCTAACGTGCTTCTTAGTTTTAGAGATACTTTGGTACTTTCTTGGACGAAGAGCCTTAATACCACTGAGTGGAGCACCGGTTTCGGCACATCTTGGAACCTTAGCGTTCTTAGAGATGTGGTGGAAGACTAACTTGTTACCTGGAGTCTTAACAACACGGTTGTTGTTGGACTTGGTGTTGTATGATAAGCGTCTACGGAAAGTAACACGTTGAACCATTTTACCCTTATTAATTTGAAATGAAAAATATTTTCGTCACAATAAAGAAAAAAATTAATATAAAAAAATCATTTAGTTAATTTATTCCAGAGGAGGTTTGGCTACAAGAAGTAATTTTTATCTGACATAGAAATAAGACAAAATTATACTAATAATACTAATTTTTAATTTAAAAAAAAAAAAAGAAACATTCGTTCATCCATCATCTAAATATTTAGATAACACATATTAACTACAATAACAACCTTTCCATAAAATTTAAAAACTATAATATAAAAGTAACAAAATCAAAAAAAATAACATTTCTTCAATTCATTCATTCACATCAATTCATCATTCATTTAATTACCTATGCTTCTATACAGCAACAATTGGTATTTGAAAGGAGGAAATAAAACTTTTGGTGCACCAAACTTACTTTTCATCTTCATTTTGTTTTTCTTCCAATCATTAAACATTTTAACCCAATCAAAATAAAAATAATATATATTAAAAGGTAATTTTGTACAGCATAAATTAATGTATACATTATATTCACATAAAAATAAATATTAATATATATTTAATAATATTTTTATTAAATTTTTTTTATAAATTAAAATTATTTATTTATTTATTTATTTATTTATTTATTTATTTATTTATTTATTTATTTATTTATTTAATATTAATATAATTATAAATGAATGAATAATCCACAAATCTTTTCTTTATATTAAAAATAAATTCAAAGTATTTTAGTTCAAATATAAAGTTAAATATTTAAAATATAAAAATTAAAAATGATATTTGGAATTATTCATATTTTATTATTAGTATAAAAGGTTTTTCTAATTTTATTTTAATTATTATATTTTTTATTATTTATTATTTTAAAGGATTTTTAATGGCAACAATTTTTAATATTATTTACTGTAGTTTTTTTTTTTTTTTTTTTTTACTATTATTATTAGTAGTATTATTATATATCTTTTTTTTTTTTTACAATTTTTTCTCTATATATATTTTTATTTTTATTTTTTTTATTGACATAATTATTAATTCCATTAATTAATTCGATATATTTTGATATTATTTTTTATTTTAAAATCTTTTATGCGTATAATATATTTTATTAATAATTAATTTAATATTTTTAAAAGATTAAAAAAAAAAAAAAAAAAAATACTAAATTTATATATATATATTATAATGATTATATTTTTATTTTTTTTTTTTTTTTTTTAAATGCTTAATTAATAATAAAATCATTTTTAAAATTATTAAAACTTTAAAGAGAATTAACAAATTAAAATTAATATTAAAATACGAAATTTTTCTTTTTTTTTTAGTATATAATAATTTATTTAAAGATTATATCCTTCAACTTTGAATTTCTTGGCATAGTCAAAGTATTTTTGAATTAAATCATAGTTAGTTAAACCAAGAGCAGCATTCATTACCTTAACAAGACCATGATAATGAATAAGTTTAAAAATACTGCGACCAATTGGATTTGGATACTATAGATATGATATATATATTAAATATTTAATTATTTTAAATTTGAATTTCAAAATATTTAATAAATAAATATATATATATATATATATTATTTAAAAAAAAAAAAAAAAAGTAATAAAAAAAATTCTTACAATATTATTATTATAAGTGAATTCATATAGAATGACTAATCTATTAACAATTTCCAATGATCCCTGAATATTGTATTCATTAGAGTATATTTCTAATAATCTTAATAAGGATTTTGATGTGTACTTTTGCTCAAATGAATAAAGATATGCTTCTTTAGCTTCATCCTTTTTATATATATACATATTTATATAATAATATTATTTTAAAATTAATATAATAAATATAAATATTATTTTTTTTTTAGTATAAAATTATAATTTACATATTATTTATATTATGATTTTCTTTATTATAATTACAATATGATCAAGTCTCAAAGCTAAATCACCGAAAACTTCCCATTCTAAATATGATTTACGGTAAGCAACATGTCTGGCTTCTCTAGCCTTTAAGTGTACTATTTCATCTCTGAATGAAGAATAGAATCTAAGATCCTATTATTATTATATTTTATTATTAATATCATTATTATTATTATTAATTAATTAATTATTATATGAAAAAATATATAATTATATAATGTCATAAACATAAAACTTACTTCATATAAAACCATAAATAAGTTATCAAGCCATCTTTCACAAAGTCTTTTATTTTTGAATGAATATTGAGAGAATTTATTAAGTTCCTATTTTATATATTTTATATATATTGATAATATAAATTATATAGTATATAGTATATATATATATAACAATAATAATTATTATTATTAGTATTATTATTATTTGTCATAATTATTTATTAATATTTTTATTTTTTTTTTTTTTTTTTTTTGTAATTTTTTACCTTTTCTTCATCATTTTCAGTACTTTCAGCACCATTATTATCAATAACTACACTATTAGTATGTGATAAAGTATTACCTTCATTATTTTCATTTTCTTTCTTTGATTCTCCTTTATCTTCTTCCTTTTCTTGATCCTTTTCTACTGGAGCATCAGATGATAAACTAATTTCTTCCATTTTATTTTCAAGATCTTCAGTTTCATTTCCTTTATCTTCAACAGTTTCTTTACCTTTACCTTCATTCTTTTCTTCTGGTTCTTCAGTTTTTTGAATTTGCTCATGAACAGCTATTTCTTCCATTTTATTTTCGTTAGTTCTTGAGAAAGAAACTGTACGTTTACGTTCTTCATTCTTCAAGCAATAAAAATAATAATAAAATAATAATTTAATTATTTATATTTTTTAAAATAAATAAATATATATCTAATTACATTTTCTTCTTGTTGTTTCTTTTCAATATTAGCACGTTGAATACGATATTCTTCTTCCATAACAAATACCAATGATCTATAATATAATAATTTGTTCCAACCAATCTTTCTTACAATTTTTACTAATAAATTATATGCTTTTAAGAAAGTACCACGTAATGAATTAGCTGGTAATCTTAATAAATCAGGATGAATCTTTAAAATATTAAATACAAAAAAAAAAAAAAAAAAAAAACATTCATCATAATAATTAAGGATATAACAAATTAATTATATAGATATATATAATACGAAAATAATAAAATATAAAAATAATTAATTAAATAATAAAATTAATAAATATATTATACAAATATTAAATATTAATATTAATAATTAACATCTAATAATTAATATTAAGTAAATTATTTAAAAAAAAAAAAAAATAATAATAATAATAATAATAATAATAATATATATATATATATTTAAATATTAAAACTTACATGATCTCTAAAATCAGTACTACCACCAGGACTTATAAAATCTTTAATATCCTTTAGTTCTTCAGGTGAACTCTTAGTTTCATAATTCATAGCAATATTTAATCTTTCTGGCATTGGCATTCTTTGACAATTTGAATCTTTTTCGCAATAAGTAAACATTGGACAAGAATTTAAAGTCAATAAAGCCATTTCAATATCATCCTTTTCAAAAAATACTTCAGCCAAGGTAGCCCATGTTGAATATTCTGATGGGGCATAAGTAACAGCTAACTTTGCTAATTTTAATGCCATATCATAACGTTTCTTTTTTCTTAAAAACTCAATTTGTACTAAAATGAGAGAATAAGATTGTGGTTTAGCTTTTAAAGCTCTATTTAAAACTTCGATAGCCTTAATTTCTTCATCATAACCAATATAAGATTTAGCTAAAAGTACAGAAACTTCTGGATCTTTTTCGGCTAATTGTTCGAAGAATTTGGCAGCAATATCATATCTATAACTGTTACCAAAGTACTTCATTAAACCATTAGAAAGATGATTACTAACATATGTAGCAACTTGAACTTCTGGATCAGTTCCTAATTGCCATGATTTCCAAAATTCAGTGCTAGCTGCTTCCAAAAATCTTTTTTCACTTTCTAAAGATTGAATAGCATCTAATTTTCTTAAACCTCTTAATTGATTACCATCATTACCATCTTATAAAATAAAAATAAAATATATATATATATATATAATATTAAAATGTATATAATATTATTAATATTTAAAATTAGAAAAAAAAATTATAATAATAAAAAAAAATAAATAATAATAATAAAAAAAAAATAATAATAATATGTATATAATAAATTTAAATTAAAATATAAAATAAAAATATTTTTTAAAACAAAATTTAAAATTATAAAAATTTATACCTGGTTCATCATTATCATCCATAATAGCTCTAAGAATACCAGAAATGTATGTTTCTTGCCATAATGTATTATTTGTAATTGGATGTCTAAATTATTTAAAATAGATAATATCATTATTTTTATATTAATATATAAAATGACAGATATAAATTAATTATAAAAAAATAATAATAAAATATAATAAAAAAAAATAATTAATAATTAATCATTATATAATATTAATTATAAAAACTCAATATAAAAATTAATAAATAATAATTAAAAGATAAATAATAAAATATATATATATATACCTGTCACCTTTAAGATCAACTAAATAACTAACAACACCTCCTGGAATTTGAACTTCAACACGCATATCCACTCTTGAAAATGCATTAAAACAGCAATAAGTTCCTGAACGAATTTTCCATGATGGTTGACTATTATTTGAAAACCATCCTGATTGCTCCTCAGTCTTAAATATTTTTATACAATTTAATTTGTTTTAGTAAGAAAAATTTAAAATATATATTATTATTTTATTTTATTTTTTTACCAAAGAATATGAAAGTGAATTTAAATAAGCTGCAATAGTAGCTGAAGAGCTAAATAAATTAAAAATAAAATATATAATCAATATTTTTGATAATTTTAATTTTAATTTACTCTAAATTATAGTTTACCTTGTATCTATACCAAGAACAAAGTGATAAGAACCAATCTTTTATAATATTATTATAAATAAATTTGTTTTTATTTTAATTATATTGATACAATTATTATTACGTAAATTTATTATCATAGTCAATTTTATAAATTTTCATTATTATTATTATTTCATTAATAAAACATAATAATGTATATATGTAAAAACTCAATATAAATATATTTATGAAATTTTATTGAAGTATCATATAAATGTGAAATTTAATACTAACATCCTTTGCTGAAACTTTATTATTTGTTTTAATAATATGACATAAATCTGGTGGACCTAGTTCTCTAAATGATGCTATTATAATATTTTAAAATTAAAATTAATGATAATAAATAATAATAAAAATAATTAATAATTATATCATTTTCTATATAATGAAAAAATGTATATATTCAATATTTAACATTTTACCTAAAGAATCATTTCTTCCCATAATAGATTCTCCAATATCATTTTCGAAGAATTCGGTAATATCTATTTATTTATTTTTTTATTTTTTTTTTTTTTTATTTTTAATTATTTAATTGTAAAATAAAATATTAATATCATATTTTCATATTTTATTGTATATAAGTATTTATTAATTTTGGTTTTTTGTTTTTATGTTTTTCTTTTTTTTTTTTTTTTTTTTTTCTTTGTTTTTACTTTTTTTTTGATGTTTTGTTTTTTTATTTGCAATATCTTAATATTATATTCAATTATCAATAGTTATCTAAAACTTATAATTTAATTGTTCATACGTATATGTATTTATATAAATTTCAAAATTCATTTCATTTTGAAAACATAGTTAAAAAAAACAATTATTAATAAACAGAGAAATTATAATTAAATTAAATTAAATTTTTTATTACTTTTTTCTAAAAATATTATTCAATTTCAATTTTCTATTGATATTATATTTCAATTTTACATAAAAATAGATTATTATTATTAACACAGTTTTATATCAACCTCCGATAGAAATTATTTTTTTTTATTATTTATTCTTAAATTATTAATATTTAATTGCTCCAGTTATTATTCTTATTGATTTTACCAAAACTGAATTTTTTTTTTTTTTTTTTTTTTTTTTTGGTATTATTATCATATCATTATATATTGTATTTTATATATTATACACATTATTAGTTTTTAAATGTATCAATTGAATATTAATTATTATTTTATTTCTATTTGATACATCATATATAGTATATTTAAAATTGTTATTATAAGTATCAACAATAATAATTCTATTGGTAATAAAAATGAACATCATTATACATATATATATTATTGTATATTAATTGTTTTTTTTTTTTTTTTTTTTTTTTTTTTATTCAATTAATTCAATTAATCAGAATAATTAAAAATATATATAATATATAAAAATAAGAACAATTGTGGCAAATTCAACAATAATAACATTAAAATATTTTAAAATATTTTATTTGCAATTTTTTAATTCTTTTTTATTTTAAAGAAGGAAAATCAAAATAAAAGAAATTTATTTGAATAATAATAATATTTATATTGAATATTTTCACATGAAATTTTATTTTTATTTTTATATTTTTATTATTTATCAGTTGATTCAGTAGTTTATACATCCATACATAAATTATTTATTAACCTTTTAATGCATCTTGAGCCATATTGAATTTTATTATTACAATTTAATTATTTATTGATATAATATATTTTTAATTTATTTATATTATCAGAATATTATAAGCTATTATTAAAAAAATAATAATAACTTGAATATATAAATTCAGAAAAAATAATGTTTTCTTATAAACAATAAATAATTAAAAAACCATAAAATAAAACGTAAAGAAAAAAAAAATAAAAAAAAAATAAATGGTTTATAATTAATTAAATATAATTATATTATGATTTTTAATATTAAATAAATTAATAAAAATTTTGATAATCAAAACTCTAATATATTAATCACGCGATAGTATGATCTAATGAATAAATTTATTAAATAATATAATATAATTATTTAAAACAATGATTTTTATAATAAAATAATAATAAAAAAAAACGTAATAGTATAGATATATAGATATATATTATTAAATTTATCATCCACCAAATTTATATAATATAATAATATTATATCAAAAAAAAAAATATATATATATATAAAATAAAACAAAATAAAATAAAACAAAATAAAATAAAATAAAATAACATATAAAACAATATTTTTTTTATATTAAGTAAAAAAAAAAAAAATTACTATAAATTCTGAAATTTCAATTAAATTTAAAATCTATTAATTAAATAAATCAATAAATCAATAAAAATTAAAAAAAAAAAAAAAAAAAAAAAAAAAAAAAAAATATATATATATATATATATATATATATATACTGTTTAACAAAATAAAATAAAATAAAAAAAAAAAAAAAAAAAAAAAGAATGTATTTATGTATTTATATTTTATGTTTTTATTCTTTTATAAATTTTCAATTATTCTTTAATTTTTACATTTGATAGATTTATATCTCCATTTCTTTTACTTTCTTTTAATATTTAATATATTTAGTATTGTTTTAATTTTAATAGATAATTCGTTATTAAATACGCGAACTATTATTTAAAAGTATTATTGAAAATACTTATTATATCATATTAAAAGTAATATATATATATTTTTTTTTGGTATAATTTTTATATAATTTATTTATTTCAAAATAAAAAATAATGATTCCGAATTTCTTTTGGTAAAATTGTTTATATATGTGTATATATATTGTTAAATATTATATACGATGAAAAAAAATATTGATTATGGAATTGAAAAATAAAAAATTATCAATTAGAAATTTTCTTATAGATTAACCATAAACAACTAATAGACACAGATACAATAGCGACTTTTATGGAGGTATCCACTAACATTTTAGAAATTTTTTCATTCCTTTCACTATCTTTTTTATTTTTCTGAATCTTCCTTTTCATTTCTTCAACTTTTGAAGAAATTCTTTGCTCCGAATTACTTAATTTTTTTTCCATATTATGTAACTCTTATAAAATAATAATAATAATAATAATTAAAAAAAAAAAAAAAAAAAAAAAAAAAAAAAAAAAAAAAAAAAAATTCAAATTTAATTAAAATATTAATTTTTATAATATATTTTGTTTTGTATCACGTGATTATAACTGTAAATATTGAAATAAAATTAAAAACAGAAAATTAATTATTATTATTTCTTTTTTTTTTTTAATGGAATTTTTACATTATCGCTTAACATCAAAAAAACAAATTAATAAGGTTATACGTTATACTGAAGATAAAGTGGTAGTTATACGGTTTGGAAGAGCATCAGACCCAGTATGTATGCAACAAGATTATATGGTAAATATATTACAATTTTTAAAAATACTTTGATATTATTGTTATTTATTATTATAAGATATAATATAACCCTTTGCATCAAAATTAAAATCTTTTTTTTTTTTTTTAATTTAAATTTTTTTTTTTTCTTCTATCATTATAATTAATAGCTCTCAAAAGCTAGTCCATATTTATCGAAAATTGCAGATATTTATATAGTTGAAGTTGATGATGTACCTGAATATGTTCAATATTTTGATATTTCCTTAATACCAGCCACCATCTTTTTTTTTAATACTAAGCATATAAAGATAAATGCAGGGTATTTTTTTTTTTATAAAAAATCTTATTTGAAATTTAATTTTATTTTATTTTTTATTTATTCCTTTTTTTAATGAATCATGAATAATAAAATATATTGTATTAATATTGTATTTATATTTATATTAATACCAATATTAATAATTTTTATTTAGAACTCAGGATAATACTAAATGGATAGGAGCATTTCAAACAAAACAAGATTGTATTGATATGATTGAAGTCGTTTGTCGAGGAGCAATGAGAGGAAAATATATTGTTGATTGCCCAATTGAAAGAACAAGAATTCCACAATATACACTTTATTATAAAAATATATAGAATATCATATCATTTTTATTTATTATATCAATTATTTTAAATATTAATAATAATAATAATAATATATTATTCAAAATACCCTTTTAATTAACTTTTTATCAAAATTAAATTTTTTAATTAAAATCAAAATCAATACAACCACATTTATATATATATATATATTATTATTATTATTAATTTTTATTACTATTATAATATTTAAAAAAATAATAATAAATAAAAATAAAAAATATATATACATATATATATATATTTATTTATTTATTTATTTATTTATTTATTTATTTCAAACTTAAACAATAATAACTTAATATGAAATAAACTAAAACTTAAGCATTAATAATAACTATACATATATTTAATTTTTTTTTTTTTTTTTTTTTTTTTTTATTTTATTTTTTAATAAATTAAATGTACTTTTTATAAAGGAATAACATTTATTTAATTTTACAAATATTTAATAAATGAGTCATAATAGATTTCATAAATAAATATATAAATAATTTAATATATATAAATGTATTTATACTTTATATTTTTCTAATTTTTCTAATAGAATTACTAAAATATTGTTGTTATCTTTTAATTCATTTTTAATTATTTTTTTTGTTTGTAATACTCTAGATCCCATAAGCGATTTATACGATGATAATTCACGTACAGAATAAAAACATTTAGCTTCGGCTTCAACACAAACATCTTTTATAAGAGCACTTTTTCAAATAATATAATATAATAAAATAATTAAAATTAATATATATATATTTGTATCATTTAAAAAAAAAAAAAAAAAAAAAAAAAAAAAAAAAAAAAAAAAAAAAAGATAATAATAATAATAATAAGTTAATCAATTAATTAATAAATTGATAAATATTTATAATTGCAATTAATTTAATTCATTATAACTTATTATTACTTTTTCTCTTCATCACTCAAATCTTTTATTTTTCCTTCCTTTTTACTTTCCCATATATCTTTATAATTTGAAACTGCTATTTCCATTTGTTTATATAATAATTTATAACAAGCTTCTCTTCCAGATAATTTTAATCCCGCTATAAAATGATTTTTAGATAAATCCAAACCCAGCGTTGAAATAATATATTTAGAAAATGCATGAGCTAATATAAATTAAAAATAAAAAAATGTATTATATATATGTTTATATATATATATATATAATTAATTTAGGTTAGATATATTTTTAATAATAATATTATAAATTATTTTAATATAATTATATAATATTATTACGTTTTGGTGGTTTTTCTTTTTTGGGTGGTTTAGAATCTAAAAATAAAAATAAAAAAAAAAAAAAAAATTATAATAATAATAATAAAAAATATTTATTAATAATCATTTCATAAAATATATAATATATTATATTTATATTTATATTTATATTTATATTTATATAAAGATATATACTAAATAATAATTCTCCCAAGGTTTTCGTTCTTTTTGGTTCATAAGAAGAAGATTCATATCTATCCTCATCGGATTCAATATCATCATCATCATAAGTATGACTGTAAGACCTTTTATAAGAGGATCGATTATAAGATTCATATACACCAAAATCATTATTTCCAAGTTCACCATCTTGATTACTTATTCCTGTATCTGATGAAAATTTTATATATGCACCTTTATAAAATTTTATATCACTTTTTATTAACATTATTAATATTATTATGAAAGAGTTTTGAAAAAAGATTATATATAATAAAAAAAAATTATGAAAAAAATTTTTTTTTATAATTTTGATTATTATAAAATTTAAAATAAAGTAATAAATAAATGAATAGAATAAATATATATATATATATATTTCAATTTTTAAAATATTAAAAACGAAGAGTATTTATTCTATACCTATCACTATTGGTTGAAGATTTAGTATTATTAATTAAATTACTTAATGTTGTAGATTTTTGTTCAATTACTTTTTCTTTATTTTTACAGATATCGCATCGTTTATGTGGACATTTTGATGAACTTACTTTTTCACCAAAATAATTTAAAATAAATGCATGTCTACAAATAGAAGTATTCTCACAATATTTAATCATCTATTAATTTTAAGTATATTCAATAAACAAATATATGAATTGGTAAATGAATTGGAATATATGGAGTATATAAATTAAATAAAAATTAACGAATAGTATAATAAGATATAAAATAATATATTTATAATAAAATATAAAATATATATATATAATTTGTAAAAATATATATATTTAATTAATAAAAAAAAAAAAAAAAAAAAAAAAAAAAAAAAAAAAAAATACAAACTTCATTCATTTTTTCAGAGGCATGTGAATCTTTATTTTCTTCCATATCCTTACGAATATGATAGCATGCTCTAAATATTTATATATATATATATATATATATATATAATAATTTATTATATTAGATGTTAAATTTATATAATAATTATTGTGAATATTTTTTATAACTTGTTATTATTTATTTATTTATTTATTGTTTGTTTGTTTGTTTGTTTGTTTGTTATTTTTTACCTATCTCGATCTTCTCTTGAATAATATAATATACATCTTGAAATATTTCCATCTCTACCAGCTCTGCCTGATTCTTGATAATATGCTTTTTTATTAAATTAAATAATAAAAATAATAATAATATATTAATATATTAATACTATAAATCTTTCAAAAAATAATAATAATAATAATAAAATAATAAAAATAAAAAAATATAAAAAATATAAAAAATAAATATAAAAAAAAATAAATATAAAAATAATAATAATAATAATAATAATAATAATAATAATAATAATAATAATAATAATAATAATAATAATAATAATAATAATAATAATAATAATAAATTAAAATATATTATTTAATTGAATAAAATGACAAATAAAAAAAAAAAATACCTTCCAAAGATTTCGGAAGAGACCAATGAATAACTAATCTTACATCTGCTTTATCAATACCTATAGTATATATATAATCAATTAATATAATTAATAATCAATAATTATTTATTTATTTATTTATCTACTTATTTTATTGTTATTTTATAAAAAAAAAAAAAAAAAAAAAAAATTGATTTATTTTCATAATATATATTTTTATTTATATTTTTAAATTTATCTATAGAGTTACCCATTCCAAAACTAATAGTAGCAACAATAACATCTAAAGCTTCTTCACGTTTAGTAAAAGATGTAGTTTTACTCCACTTTTCTAATATTAAATCTCTATTTTTAGAAGACATACCAGCATGATAACTGGCAGCATTGATACCATCTTTTTTAAATTGTTGAGCAACCGTATCACATTCCTCTCTTGAATAGCAATATATAATAATACATACTCCCTCAGGTCTTTCTTTTGAATTTTCACCTAATCTTTTTCTTCTATTTTTATATATTTTTCGTAGCGTTTCCAAACAATCTTTATAGCAATCATTTTCTGTATTACCTCCCTTGAATCGAACCTTGATTTAAATTAATAAATATAAGAAAAAAAAATATAAGAAAATATAGTAAAAAAAAAATAAATAAATAAATAAAATAAAATAAAATAAAAATATAACATTAAATTAGTTATAAATTTTTTATAAACGTATATTAACTATTAATATATAAAAAAAGCCTTTTTTTCTTTCTTTTTTTTTTTTTTTTTTAATTTTTCTTTTTGCCTACTTCATAATATAAATTTTCACGTCTAAAACTTGATTTAAATATTTTTAATCGAGGATCACCCTTTAGCTTTAATAATGTTAAAATATTATCCTGTACTCTATTAATAAATAATTAGATATTAAAGTATTATTAATACTACTATTATTACTAGTTTTTTTTTTTTTTTATTATTATTATTGTATAAATATTAATTTATATACTGTTCTGTTGCTGTTGCTGTTAAAGCAGTTATTGGCAATTTTGGAAAATTTAATTTCCACCAATTAAGTTTTAAATAATCTTTAAAAAATAAAAATAAAAATTAAAATAAAAATAATAATAATAATAATAATAATAATAATAATAAATAAATAAATAAATAAATAAATAAATAAATAAATAAATTTTTTTTAATTTTTTTTAACTATTTAATTATATATAATAAAATAAATTATAATAAATAATATACCTGACCGAAAATCATGACCCCAAGAAGATATGCAGTGAGCCTAAAAATAATAATAATAATAATAATAGTAAATAATGAACATTTTATTAAAAATAAAAGTGAATAAAATATAACAATAATAATATTAATAATATAAAAACAATATAAAATAAAAAAAAAAAAAAGTAGTAATATTAATAAAATATAAAATAATACTTCATCAACTACTAAACGAGCAAGAAGTTTTCTCTTATTTAATTTAATTAATATATTTCTAAAATGATTTGTAGCCATTAACTCAGGTGTAACTATAAAAAAATAATGGTCAAATTATTAGGAATATATATATAAATAGAATAAGTAGATAATTTTTTTTTTAATAAAAATGTATACATGTAAATTGTAAATGCAAATAATATTAAAATATATTACAAAATTAAACATAATAATTATATAATTAAAATTTATAATATAGAGTTATGGATTTACCATATAGTAATTTCACTTTTGGATTTTCTGAATTAATATCACTTAAAATTTCTTTTTTTTCAGATATTTTCAAAGATGAATTTAAAGATTTTGCAGGAATTTTTAAACTATTTAATATTGAAATTTGATTACTCTATGGATTTATTTTATTCAATAAGTAATTAATTTATAATTTGAAAATTAAAAAAAAAAAAAAAAAAAAAAAAAAAAAAAAAAAAAAAAAAATAATATTTATTAATTTTTAATAATAATTACAATTAAAGCAATTAATGGTGAAATAACAAGAGTTATTCCTTTATCTATTACAGCAGGTAATTGATAACTTTTTGATGAATTTATTTATTTAGTAAATAATAATGGAAAAAAATAAAATAAAAAATTAAAATTAATTTTAAAAAAAAAAATGGAATTTTGAAATGAAATTTGAATTTCAAATTAAAAAATTTTTATATTTATATACCATAATGATTTACCACCACCTTAATATACAAAATAATTGAAATTATATATTTATATATATATATATTTATTTATTTAAAATTATGATTTTTATTTATTATTAATATTATTATTTTAATATGAAAAGTAAAATCAATAAAATAAAATAAAATTTATACCTGTTGGCATTAACACAAATATATTATAGCCTTTTAATGCATGTTCAATAATTTCTTGTTGAGGATGTCTAAAACTTTTTAATTTAAATACTATTTAATTATTTACAAATATTTAAAAATAATTTTAATATAGAAGAAATATTTTTATCATTTAAAAAATATACATATATATTACCATGCTTTAAAACATACTCAGGTGAATTTATATTCTTAATAGTTGAATCTTCAACTTCAATTTCTTTCATATTTTTAAAATTTTATATTATAATTTATTCCAAATTAAAAATTAAAAAATTTTTTATATAAATGAATATATTAAATTAAATAATTATATTTTAATAATTTTTATTAATAATATTTTTTATTTTTTAATAATATAATTTTATAAACCAATAATATTTTTGATCTTTTTTTAACCCTTTTAAATTAAAACATAAAATTAAATAAATATATAATTCGGGTGTGGGGCATTTCGCCAAATTGAATTTCGCCAGGTTGCGTTTCGCCAATTTTTTTGAAAGCATGTGGCGTATTAAAAAAATGTGGCATTTCGCCAAGTTGCATTTCGCCAAATTGAGAATTATTAAATAAATAAATAAATCAATAAATAAAATTAAATATTATTAATATCGCATAAAAACAATTTTAAAAAAAATATTTTGAATTAATATTTATATATTTATTTATTCATTTATTTATATCAATACTCTACATGTCGAAATGCAACCTGGCGAAAAGCAACTTGGGGAAATGCAACTTGGGGAAATGCAACATTTTAATACTACGCCACTTGTCGAAATACAACCTGGGGAAATGCAATTTGGGGAAATGCAACTCTCCCATATAATTCTTTATAAAAATTGTAATTATAAAATTTTAAAAAGATATGATGATTATAGAAATAATAACATTATTAATAAAAATAGTAGTAATAAAGAAATTAAAAAATTTATTTTTTTATTTTATTTTATCGAAATAATAGATTTTTTTTAAAAAAAAAGAAAAATTATATTTAAAAAATTTTAAAATTATTTATTATTTATTTTCTTTTAAATGAAAATTATACAATAATTAAAAAAAATATATATATATATTGAATAAAATTTATATGTTAATATATAAGATGAAAAAAGGAAATACTAAAACATAAAATTAAAACATAAAATTTAGTCTATATCTGTTTCTCATTAAAGTATTAAGATACATAGGAAGTATTTAAGTTGTAATTAAAAAAAAAACGAAAAAGGAATAATAGTAAAAAATACTATTTAATTTTTAATAAAAGTTATCTATAAAGAAAAAATTTATCAAATTCAATAACTATTTAATATCGATCTTAATTTCTCAATTCATTAACAATTTTTTTTTTAAATAATTATTATATATATTTAGATTTATTCAAAATAAAATTTCAAATATAAATATATTTTTTTTCCAAAAATTTTCACTAAACTCTAACCCATGTAAATCTAATTGGAATCTAGTGGATGGTTTTCTAATAATTAAATAAAAAATAAATATTCTTTTTTTTTTTTACATATAATTTATTAATATTCAATTATAAAAATAATTTTCTATTAAAAAAATAATTTATAATTTTTTATAATAGAATATATTATTATTTCCTTTGAAATAATAATTATATATATATTTATTTATGATTGTAAATAATATCTTAAAAATATATGGCTTTATATAAAAAATATAAGCCACATTAAAATGAACTATCCTCCTCT
>JACVTC010000008.1:1195000-1220000 GCA_016946835.1 Neocallimastix lanati (nom. inval.) | reverse complement strand
AATAATCAAATATTATTTTTGTTTAATTTTAAATAAAAAGTATTACAAATATTATTTATTATTAATTATTAATTATTTTTTTTTAAATATATTAAATATTTTTATTTATTTATTTATTTATTTTTTTTTTCTTTTTTTTTTTTTTTAATATAATTTACTTTATTTATTAATGATTAAATTAATTTTTTAATTATTTTAATTATTTATCCTTTTTAATATCAATTGATTTAAATAAACAATTTGAAAAATCATTCATTTAATTAATACCTAATTGTTTTTTAATTCAACTATTCAACTTCAATTTTAAATATAAATTTTGAAAAAACTTTTTTTTTTTTTTTTTATATTTATAATTATGGTCAATCTAAATATATATTATATATATTAAATATAATAAAATAAGTAGATGAAAGCAAGTAAATAATTAAATTTATAGAAGATATCAATTAATAATTTTTATTTTTATTATATTATTTTTTCTTTCATTCATACTTTAATTGTTTAAGTTATTTTTTAATTTTTTTTCTAATTTTTTTTATTATATATCAATAATTTTTCTTTATTGTTATAGTTTAAATAAGAATATTACCTTTTTATTATCATTAATATTTTATGTAATGATAGTTTTATAACAATTTTATATTAAATCATAAAAATTATAATAGGAAAATAAATTTTTTTGTTTTTATTTATAACAAAGCTGTGGTATATTATATGATAATTAATAATAAAATAATAAATAGTAATCAACTACATATATATAAATAAAAACTGATAGATAATTATAATAAATAATAAACTAATAACTAATAATGATAATAATAAAATTAATTAATAAATAATAAATAATTAAATAATAACTAATAATCAATAAATGATAAATAATAAATTATAAATAATAAATAATAAATAATAAATAATAAATAATGAATAATGAATAATAAATAATAAATAATAAATAATAAATAATTAATAATAATAATAAATAAATAATGAATAAATAAATACTAAATACTAAATACTAAATACTAAATACTAAATAATAATAAGAAATATCCAAATATTTTTTTTTCTTTCAACATAAAGTTTATTAATTTAATTATTTTAAATTTGAGTTTTTTTTTTTTTTTTTTTTTTTTTTTTTTTTTTTTTTTTTTTGTAATACTATATATTAATTATATATTTTTGTAGTTTTTGATTATATTATATAATAAATAAATAAATAAATAAATAAATAAATAAATAAATAAATAAATAAATAAATAAATAAATAAATAAATAAATAATTGTATCCTCTACTTAAATAGTTGTGATATATTAATGAATTAATTTTCCTCTGTATATATAATCACTTTATTTATATATAAAATATTTCTTATTGTCTTTGAGTGAATATTTAGTGAATATAAAATATAAAATATTTAAATAAACCTTTTATTTTATTATTAATCTTAATTAAGATAGAATATACATAACATTTAATTATTTATAAATATAATTTTTTTAAAAAAAATTCCTTAAGACTTTTTATTTTTTTTTTTTTTTTTTTTTTTTTTTTTTTTTTTTTTATATATATATAATTTAATTTTTTATTAAAAAAAAGTTTAATAAAAATATATAATAATTAATTATTAGTTATTTATAATAGGAAAGGAAGAAACTTTTTTTTTTTTTTTTTTTTTTTTTCGATGTTAACATTAAGATTTATAATTAATAGGAAAAATGGACTTAATTAGTTCGGTAATTTATTATAAAGAATAAAATGTTATTTCTAATATTATAGGTTAAATATCCTTACATATTTATCTTTTCTTCTTTTAAATGGTATCTATGCTAAAAACATTTATGAGGTCTTTTATTTAAACCTAAATTATTTTCATTTTATTTCTTTATTTAATGTATATAGTCTACTTGTATAGTACTGAATTGTTTATAAACCAGCTATAATTTATTTATTTTTTTTATTATATAATATTATATATATATAAATTTCTTTTTAATGAATTTTATTACTAGTTTATAATACTTTTTTTTTTTTTTTTTTTTTTTAATATCGATTATCCATTTTTATTCTTTCCGTCTATGAAGATCAATTCAAAGCAATTTATTCACATGAAAATAAACCAAAATATTTTATTAATTTAAAATATATCTTTGATAGTTTAAAGTTTTTAATATTTTAAACTCTTTGTTTTTTTTTTTTAAACTAATTAATTTATTTCGTTTATTAAATAATATGAAATAAATTATTTTTTTCCCCATATAAAATATAAAAAAATCATTATTGCTAACTAAATATCTTTTTCTATAAATCTTAATTTCCAATCCATTATAATTATTATTTTAATAAATATAAATATATTTATTTAATCATAAGTAAACTCTTATAAAAAGTTTTTGTATTTTCCTATTGAATAATTATTTATTTATTTCAAATTCGTTTTCTTTAATCTTTTTACTTTAGATAATTAATAAATGTTAATAAATGTAGGTTTTTTATTTTGGTAATTTAAAAAACATTTCTAGAAATACTTTTTAGAAACAATATTATAAGATTTACTATTACCATTTTTTTTAAGAAAATAATTTATATACACAAATATGCAATAATAATAATAATAATAATAATAATAATAATAATAATAATAATAATAATAATAATAATAATAATAATAATAATAATAATAATAATAATAATAATAATAATAATAATAATAATAATAATAATAATAATAATAATAATAATAATAATAATAATAATAATAATAATAATAATAATAATAATAATAATAAAAAGAATAAATAAATAAAAAAAAAAAAATTTATTGAAATATAATAATAAATATATATATATATATGCTAATTTTATTTATTCATTTATTATTTATTTTTTTAATAAATATAAGAAATTGTTTTTTTCATTTAATAAAATACGATAGTTGCTGTTTATTTCTTTTATTTATTCATCAGCTAAAGATTTTCTATTTTTTTTACAAAAATTTTTAAATATTTTAGACGATTTAAAAATGAGCTATCCAAGTTTAATGCTATATATTGGGAAAGTTCAGAATATAAATAACTATCTATAAGGATTTCTTTTAAATATGATAATATTCAGAGGAAATCTGAAAGTTTATTTAACTTTCTGTTATTTCTTAAATCCTTTCTTTTTTTTTTTTTTTTTTTTTTTTTTTTCTAAATTTTCTAATTAAGCTAGTGAAGGATTAATTTCAATCAGGTTTTTGTCACTAATATCAAATGTTTTTTAAATTTTCCAATTGGAATACTAACATTGGAATTTTCGTTAATTTCAAAATTTACAAGTTCAATTCATAGTTATATACATTAGAAGAGAGATAAATCATATTTTTTTTTTTTTTTTAAAATTCTATATTTCTTTTGGTAATTCTGCTAATTGATTATTGTCAAATTTTAATTCAATTAAATTTGTTAAATTTTCAAATTCTTTCGGTAATTCCGTTAACTGGTTACTATAAATATTCAATTCAGTTAAATATGTTAAATTTCCAATTTCTTTTGGAAATTCAGTTATTTCGATTGCTTACCCAATTCAATTCTTTTAAATTTATTAAAATTTCAGTTTCTTTTAGTAATTCGGTTAAAAACGATTATTCCATATCAAATCAGTTAAATTTGTTAAATTTTCAATTTCTTTTGGTAATTCAGTTAAATAATTATTCCATACATTTTATACAGTTAAAATTTGTTAAATTTCCTATTTCTTTTGGTAATTCAGTTAAGCGATTAACTTTCAAATTCAATTTTTCTAAATTTATTATTAAATTTACAATTATATTATATTAATTGATATGAATTTATTTTTTCATTTAAAAACACAATAGTGTTTGAAGAATATATATTAAAATTTTTAAAGTTATTTATTAATATTTTTTTAATTTTTAAAAAAAAAGCTTAAATTTTAATATAATTCAATTTTAAAATAATACTAATAATAATAATAATAATAACAATAATAATAATAATAACAAAAACATTAAAAAAAAAAAAATTAATAATAAATAAATAAATAAATAAATAAATAAAAAAAAAAAGATTATTAAAAATGATCAAAGAGCAATATTTCAAAAAAAAAAAACTTTATTTTTATTATTTTTTTTATAGTTATTAGGGTTAACTTTTATCAATTTTTTTTTTTTTTTTAAAAAACAATTTATTACAATTACTATTGATTATAGTTGATACTAATTAGTATTAAAATATTAGTATATAATCTAAATTTTTCCTTATAATAAATATTATTTCTTATATAATCTAAACTTTCCTTTTAATAATTATTATTTCGTATATATTCTAAAATTTTCCTTTTAATAAGTATTATTTCAAATTATAATATTTCATTAAATAAATATAAATATAAATATAAATATAAATATAAATATAAATATAAATATAAATATATATATAAATATAAATTTATTTATATAATGACTCTTTTTATGTTAAGTTTTATTTTTTTTTTATTTTTTTAAATTTATAATTAAATATTTTCTATATATAATAAATATATATAATATAAATACATATTTATTATAATAAACATAAATATATAAATAATATTATATTATTCATAGATGTAATATCCATTATACATTTATATATTTAAACTTTAACATGTATTTTTTTTATTTTTTTTTTAGTAAAGTTTAATTTATTATAAACTTTTTAAAGTATATTTTTTATATCTAATCAATTTTATATTTAATTGTTTTTTTTTTTTTTTTTTTTTTTTTTAAATTTTAATTAAAATTTTTTTAATTAAAAATTACTTAATATAGAAAAATAATTATTTAATTATTATTTATTTACTTATTTATTTATTTTTTTAAAAAAAATATCATTTTATAAAATATAAAATATATATAAATTAATATATTATAATATAAATTTGATTTTTTTTTTTACTGAGATAAATGAGAGGGGAGGACAATGAGGACTTTCATTTGATTCTTTGCCATATCGTTTCGGCGTCAACAAGGACCACTTTCTATGAAAGGCTAATACGGATTTCTTTTCAGTGATCTTTTGAGCCATCATTGAGGAAGGAATAACTACACCAGTCCTCTCACAGATCAAATGCTCTCTGGACTATCAATTCTATTAGTCTAACAACAGGAATACTTACCATGGCGATCAAACATAAAGAATAAAGTTGAATTTAATTAAAAAAATAATCATTATAAAAATAGTTGAATGAATACATACTAATTACATAAAGTTAACAATGTCATTTTTTTTTGAGTTTGATAAATATTAACGAACAAACATCTCTATTGTTGCATCATTCAAAATTAAAAAAAAAAAGATAAGGAACTGAACTTTTATAAGAAATAAATAAAGGCATTATTTTATTCTGCTCTATTGTTATAATAATATCAATATAAGATATTATTTTAATTTTTTTTAATAATCCATTAGTTATATATGTTTTTAAAAAAGGTTAACTTTTATATTACATAATAAAGTTATATATATAAATAAAGGAAATATTAATTTAAATATTTCTATTTAATATATATATATATTTATATTTTTTATTTTATTTATTTTTTTATGGAATGTCATTCTAATTATTTATTTGGTGTAAAAATGATTTTTATAAGAAAATATAGAATTAATTAAAGTATATAAAAAGTTTAAATATAATTAATTTTTTATTTAGTCAATAATATCTAGTTTTTCATTAATTGGAGATATTTTATTTTATCATATGATAAAGAATAAATACAAAAAAAAAAAAAAAAAAAAAAAAAAAGTTTTTGATTTATTTTTAATTATTTATATTTATTTTTATTCATTTTTATTTTATACACTTTTAGAATTAAAAATAACGTGATATTAAATAAATAAAAATTTATTTTTATTTTTATTTTATTAATATATAATATATATTTAACATATGACTTTAATATTATTATTATTAAATATATTTAATAATAAAAAAAAAATTATCAGCTTTTTATTTTTTATTATTAATAATAATTCAAAACTATTTGTTAGTATATATAATTCCATTCTTATTACAATGAAATAAAAGGGTTTTCACCTGTTTTTACTCATTAAACCATTTTGTATTCTAATGTCAAAGATTAATATTAAATAAATGTATATAAAAGTTTTAATGGAGAGAGTAGTGCATTTCATTTCGCCAATTTTTAGAAAGCATGTGGCGTATTAAAATTTGTTGCATTTCGCCAAGTTACATTGAAAATTATTAAATGAATAAATAAATAAATAAAAATATTAAACTAATATTGACCTATTTTTTTTTTTTTTTTTAAATATTTAAATATTAAAAAAATATTTTTAAATATCTTTATAGATATCTATTTAAATAAATAAATAAATAAATAAATTAATAATAAGTAATTGATAAATAATAAATAATAAATAAATAATAATATAAATATAGTTAAATATTTTTTTTAATTAAATATTAAAATAATTATTTTATAACTATTTTACAAAATATTAAAATATATTTTTATAGTTAAATATATTTTTTATAATTAAATATTATAAATAATTATTTTATTACTATTATACAAAATATTAAAAATATATTATTTGTAAAAATCATATTAAAATAATATTGTATTAAATATTATAAGAAAAAAAAGGTTTAAAAAACATATTTTCATATTTTGAATATATATTTATATATTTATTTATCTATTTATATCAATACACCACTTCGTGAAATGAAAGGTGTAATAGAATAAATATGAAAATATATTGAACAAATAGGTTTGTTAAATTATAGAATAATTAAATAAAAAATAATTTGTAAAAGAAGGTTGTTAAAAAAAAAAAGGAATTAATTATTAATATATATAAGTTTTAAATTAATTTTTTTTTTTCTTGTTAATTAGAGATTTAAATAATAACAAGAATTTTATTATGGAATTATACATATAACATTAAAAATTACAAATTGTTTTATATAATATTATAATTGATATTATAAATAAATAAATAGATAAAATCAAACGAACATTTCACATTATTATTTGTTGTTTGAATATTTTCTTATTTGAGTGTTATTTAATTCTTATTATTAAAATATATTATTTTATATATTAAAAAATTTGTTTGTTTCGACTCTAAAGTTTCATTTTTTTATTTATTTTTTTTTTTTTTTTTTTTTTTTTTTTTTTTTTTTTTTTTTTTTTTTTTATAAAGACTTGTATCAATCGTGGTATTAAACCAAATGAAAAATTAAAAAGAGACATATTAACTATAATGTTGAAAAATAGAAAATAGTTAATAATTAACATAACTCATACATAACAAAAAATTTATGAAAAAAATAAATTTTATCGTAAAAAGGAAGTTTTAAAAATATAGTATAAAAGCTAATAAAAAAAATTTGAAGAAATAGCATTTTAGAGAATAGTATAAACATTGTAAATTGGAGATCTAAAAATTCTTGAAATAAATAAAATTAAAAAAAAAAAAGAAGGTAATAATTTAATTTTTATTTTTTTTGTGTTTAAAAGGAGATATTATTATATCTTGCTAGAATCTTACTAATATTAATATAATTAGGTAAAATCATCAGAATTCTTTTATAAATGTACCAATTGTGATCCAGGACTAGCTTATGTATTTCAAATAAGCATATATAAAATATATATATATATATATATAATTAAAAAAATAATAATGAAAGAAAAAAAAATATATATATATAATAATAAAATAATAATAATAAATTATAAAAATTATAATAAATATTAAAATAATTATTACAATTTGAAAATGTAATGAAATTGTTAAAATTTATTTATAATTGAATAATTATGATAATGAAATTATTTAAGATAAAATAGTTTTTAATCAAATTATTTATAATAAAAAAAAATTATTTACCATTAGTTGCTTTTAATAAAATTATGAATTGAAATATTTATGAAATTAGTGATAATTTTATTAATAATGGAAATATCATAATGAGATTTCCTGCCAAAATTATATTCATTAGAAAGCCACAATCGAGGTCTAAAACATCTATTAATTTCAATTCATTTGTACCACTAAAACACAAGATATTGGACCTTAATAAAGAATTTTTCCATATATAAAAAAATTAATTTAATTATTTAAATGGAACTTAAATAATAAATTAATATTTTTATATAGATAAAATCATTAACTTGAACTTTACATTACTAATTATTAAAAATAAAAATTAATAATTAAATTATATAGAATTGATAATAATTTATATTATTTTAAATGATTTTAATAGTTTTCAGATAAATTATAATGTTTATTAGTAATAGGATAATTAAATAATTTCTGGAAAGATTCAAAGGAATTTTTTTTATAATTCTAAAGATTTTCATTAAGACTTTTAATTAGTTTTAATATCATAAATTATAAATCATTTTATTTTTAAATTATATTATTATTAAATTATTTTATTCTTAAATTATTTTATTAAAAATTATTTAGTTATTTTATACAATGAATTCTTATCAATAGTATTTTATTATTATATTTTATATAGTTTAATGTACATGTCTACATATATTTAAGAATTGAATATATTATTTAATTATATTGTTAATTATTATTTTTAAAATTAATATGAAAAAGGAATTGAAATTTCCATTCACTTGAAATCTTTGTTAAGATTATTAATCCAAATAATTTTAAGTTAACTTGGTTAATTATAACAATGACGTTAATTCTTTGTATTAATCTTAATAAAATTTATTATTAAAATATTAAAATAAAGATTCCAAATAAAAACATCATTTTTAAATATTGAATTTTTTAATTAAATTTTAAAACTTTGAGTGTAATAAATTATTGTAATTTTAATTAATTGCTATAATTAATAACAAACATCTTGACCTGAATAATATAACTCAAACCCGAGACCTTTTTACAGAAAATTTCAAGCTTATTCTAATACTTATCAGTACCGTTGACATCTATGAATTAGAGATAACTATTCGAGAAATAGTATTTAAAGATTTATTTTAGATTAATAGTTGGTAAAGAAAGATGTTATTTTTATTTTTTTTTTCAATCTAATAATAAGAAGATTGTTGTTAATGAAAATAATTAAGAATGGTACCTGATCTTATCAAACATTCTGGTACTTTAATTATTTGAATAACTTGAATTAATTAATTATTGTTGATAAAAACGGATGAACTTAGCAGAAACCAAATTTTTTATCCTCATAGCATAGAATTAAAGCCAAGGAACTATACCAATCAAGTAAAAGAGTCGTATAGGCTATCAAAGGTACAAAGCGGATGCTTTAAAGGTAGAACTAATTAACTAAGTTGATTAATAATAAATTAATTAAACTGTATCTCAACTTCCTCTGGTCTTCACCAGTTGTATTAATCGTTAAGAAGGATGGTCAGTATCGAATGAATGTTGATTATCGAAAACTCGATAATATTATAATAAAAGACTTTTACGCTTTTGCCGCTAATTGATGACATATTATATTATGTAGGAAATAATCCAGTATTAACTACTAATTGATTTATTTTTTTTTTTTTTTTTTTTTTTTTTTTTTTTTTTGGATATCATCAAGTGCCTATGCATCCAGAACATCAAGATTTGACCTGTCATTCAACATTATATATGGAAAAATTATAACAGAAACAAAAATAGTAATACATAAAGTAAAACTAATGAAACCAGGTTTACCATTTATATAGGTTGGATTGGATTTGATTGGATCATTACCAAAGACTAAGAGAGAACCAATAGGTATATTATTGTTTTTTTTTTTTTTTTTTTTTTTTTTTTTTTTTTTTTTTAGTGGATTATTTCACCAAATACCAAATGGGTCAAAGCGGAGCCCTTGAGAAGAACTGGTTTCGGGATGAATGTATTTAACTTCCTGAAAAATGAATTTGCTTAGATATAGTGTACCTGAATTCTTAGTGACTGACAATGGACCATAGTTTTAAATTCAGATAAAACCAGGTCATTTTTTTAACTTGTATGACGTATACGTTCACACTACTGCTATTTGTCACCCCGGCGTCAAATGGAGAAGTGGAGAATGGGAACAAGAGGAAATTGTAAAAAATATCTCAAGTTATTAGGTATTACCAAGTGCATTATGGGTTCTAAAGAACTCGTAATCATGAAAGAATAAAAAATTTAATAGTTTTGAGATGTTGTAAAGGGGAAGATAAGATTTTACAACCATTAGAATTATCTTTAAGTAAAAAAAAAGGAAACAATATGAAAATGGAGATGAGTATTTGATACAAAAAAAAAATTTATTTAATATCGTATATGGATACAAGAGGCAGTAGAAAACATTGAAATTGTGGAATGATAGAAGAAAACAAAATTAGAAGAATAAGAGTTGAATATAAACTAGGCAACCAAGTATGAGTTTTAAATTTCTTAATAGAAGAAAATTGAATTTAATTTGACTTTGCATATTTTAAGACTTTGAATTCTACTTTTAATATAAAATAAAATAAAATAAAAAAAAAATGTAAAAACAAAATCATAACATAAATAACACTCTTAATTACAAATCCAAAACATCGAAATACTTTTAACTATGATAAATATTGTTTTATTAAATAATCATTATATGAATTAATACCTTTTTATAATATAAAAAAGATCATATTACCAATTTAATAACTCTAGATAGTTATTAAAATAATTGTAATACAACTAAGCTACCACTATTTTTAAACTTTTATTAGTAAATAATTCTGTAAAGTTAAAGGATAAAAACAAAACTTATAAAATATAAAACGTTTTATTATTAAATACCTATTAATTTAATAATATATCTAAAATATTTATAATAATTAATAATGTTAGTGTATTATTAATTTAAATTCAATTTAAAAGTTTATTCCTTAGAAATTATTCTTGAAAAGCCATTCATTTTACCTTTCTGAAAAAAAAAATATATATATATATATATATAAACAGATATAAAATTTTAAGAATCAAATCTTTATCTACATTTTAGTCAATATCTTTTATTGTATTTTAATCTTTTCATATTTTCATCAAAAATATCTTCATCTTTATCTAAATTATTACTTTTTTATTTTATCCTTTAATATTCATAAAAAACTTTTAAAATCGTCTTTTAAACTATTAATTGTAATAAATAATTTTTATTAGCTTAGTTTATAATAAAATAATAAATTGTAATTAAATAATATAATAATTAAATAAAAATAATTATTTAAAAAAAAAAACTTAAGCAAAAATTAAATAAGAATAGTTTTTTTTTTTTTTTTTTTTTTTTTTTTTTTTATTGTGTTTATAATTTATAATTTTTTCCCTGAACCATAACAATATTGTATAATTTCTATAAAATATAAAAATTATTATCACTAATTAATATGAATAAAACTATAAATATTAAATAAAAACAAAATCAAAAACAAAAACAAAAAAAATAATAAAAAATAAGAATTTAATACTTCTCTTTAAAAGGGAGCTTATTATAAGAAAATATAACAAAATTCTGAACAAATAATATGAAAAAAGAAGAATAAAATTTATTTTTATAAAAAAGCTGTGTAAATTTATTTTATTATTAAAATATTTTTTAATTTTTGTTATGAAATTTTATTAATAATAATAATTATTTTATATTTATTAAAATATTTTAAATATTGTAATTATTATTATTAGTTTCTTATAATCATAACTCTTGATTTTTTTAAAGAAGAAAATCATTTACTATATATATATATATATATATATTAATCTTAATGATGATTATTTCTAGAAAAAGATTAGAAAAAAAACCTGGAAAGATTTTTGATCAATAATCTATACTTATTGATTGTCTTGTTATTAAATATAAATCATTTATAATTAATCAGAAAAACTTTTAATAACTGATTTTGATAACTGAAAGAATTTACAAGAAAAACAATAAAAAAGAAAAAGATAAAATAATTAACAAATTATATTAAATCCTTTTTTTTTATAAAATAAAAAAAAAATACATCAATAAATTGATTGATACAGTTTATTTTGAATGAAATATATATATATATATATATATATTTTTTTTTTTTTTTTCTTTTTTTTTTTTTAAATAGTACTTATGAAATAAATATTAATAGATAAGAAATAGGGATAAATTATAATAACTTATTTCAATTTCTTACATTGTACTTCCCTATGATGCATCCAGTCGTTTAGAATTTTCTTTTTGTAAAAGGATTTAACTGAGAAATATAAAATACCTAGTGTAAACGAAGATTTTCCTGTAATTCCAAACAGAAGTTCATTCTCTTAATCTGCTAAGAATATAATATATGTAATATATATATGGCTTTTATATATATATATAGTTAATTATATGAAATATTATATGAAAGAGAATTTTTTATAGTTTAACAAAATATAATAAATAAAATTTATAATAACTATTTAATAACTATTTAATAACTATCTAATAATTAACGTATTTATAATGTGACTTTTCGTAGCTAATACTAAACATTTTAATAATTTTTTTATTATTTAATACTATAACATATATCACCTAACAATTTTTACAAGTCATTTTTAAAAATGCACTATTCCCAGAAATTATATTTTAATGCTACTCATTTTAATATAATTTATGTATTTTAAGTAAATAAATAAATAATAATAAATTAAAAAGTAATTTTATAATTATATAAAACAGAATAATTAATATTAATTTAATCAGAATAAATAAATAAATAAATAAATAAATAAATAAATAAATAAATAAATAAATAAATAAATAAATAAATAAATAAATAAATAAATAAATAAATAAATAAATAAATAAATAAATAAATAAATAATATTAAAATTAAAGTTAACTACAGGAGTAAATTGATTAAAATATTAAAAGTCTCAAATAAATAATTGAATAATAAATAATAAATAATAAATTTTAAATATATGTTATTTTGTTTTAGTTTTTAATGTGTGATCACTTTATTTTTATTTATTATAATTTTTATTATTATTTTAATAACTATATATTTTTAGTAATATTTGATTATAGGATTAATTATCATAATCCTTTATAAAATGTATATACATTAATAAAATTTAATTTAACTATATTAGTTATAATTGTAAATATATGATGTACATCATTAATACGCCTCATAATATTTTACATTATACAAAATAATGAAAAACATATTTAATTTAATAAATAAGTAAATCTTAATTATACAAGATTTTATTAAAATATTAAACTTTATTTTTAACAATCAATAATAAATAATAAATAATAAATAATAAATAATAAATAATAAATAATAAATAATAAATAATAAATAATAAATAATAAATAATAAATAATAATAAATAAAGAAATTCTTTATTTTTAACTAATAAAAAAAAAGTCAAAGAAATGAAAAAGAAGAAAAAAAAATTTTTATAAGGAAAGAAGAAAATACTTTAATTGAAGAGGAAGAATAAAAAATATTTACAATTAAAATATATTTTAATATATTATAAATATATTTTAACAATATATAAAATATATAAAAAATAGTCATATTTATAATAATTTTTAAAAGATAAAAAATTTTTTTCCTGATTTCTTTAATTTTAATTAATTTGAAAGTTTAACCTATATATTATTTATTGTATTCTTTTATATGGTTACCATATATTATAATCAAATAAAATGATATTTTTTAAATAATAAATAATACATAATAAATAATAAATAATAAATAATAAATAATAAATAATAAATAATAAAAAATAAATAATAAATAATAAATAATAAATAATAAATAATAAATAATAAATAATAAATAATAAATAATAAATAATAAATAATAAATAATAAATAATAAATAATAAATAATAAATAATAAATAATAAATAATAAATGATTAATAATAAATAATAAATAATTGAATAATAAATAATAAATAATAAATAATAAATAATAAATAATAAATAATAAATAATAAATAATAAATAATAAATAATAAATAATAAATAATAAATAATAAATAATAAATAATTAAATAAATAATTAAATAATAAATAATAAAATAAAATATAATGTATATTATAAATATTAAATAGTTAATAATTATCTATCCATTTAAATTAAAATCAAATATATTATATATTAATATATTAAATTTCAATTAAAATAAAATATATTATATATAATAATATATTGTAATATAATATATAAAATATTTTTTTTTTTTAATTTTTTTAATTCTTTAATTTTTTATTTTTTCATTTAATTGAAACTAAAAATTCATTTAAAAATTACTTTATTATTATTATTTTTAATAAAAAAAAATAAAACTTTCAGAAGGGAAGCCTTAACGCTTAACAATAGTTATAATAAAACAGTTATAATAAATAATAAAGAGTTGAATCCATTCATTCATCCGTCCATCGTCAGTACCTTTTTAAATATAATTTAAAATAAGAAAATAATTATTTTGATGGTTTGTACCTATGGAATTATTTAATTTATTTGTTAACACTGTTGTTACATATAATGAAATTTCTTTTTCATTTTTAATTTATTATTTATTTTTATTCAGTCTATACTTTAATATTTATATTCAATATTCTACTAATTATTTATTATTATTATTTATTATTTATTATTTATTATTTATTATTTATTATTTATTATTTATTATTTATTATTTATTATTTATTATTTATTATTATTATTTATTATTTATTATTTATTATTTATTATTTATTATTTATTATTTATTATTTATTATTTATTATGATTATTTATTATTTATTATTTATTATTTATTATTATTATTTATTATTTATTATTTATTATTTATTATTTATTATTTATTATTTATTATTTATTATTTATTATTTATTATTTATTATTTATTATTTATTATTTATTATTTATTATTTATTATTTATTATTTATTATTCAATTATTTATTATTTATTATTTATTATTTATTATTTATTATTTATTATTTATTATTTATTATTATTATTTATTATTTATTATTTATTATTATTTATTTATTTATTCATTTATTTTGATAAATGTTAATTTGATTATTTTTTTAAAAAAAAATTTAATTAAATTGATGTACTGACAGAATGAATTATAATTAATTTTAATATATTATTAGCATTTTTTTTATTATTTTATAGTAATATAAAATAAAATTATATCATAATAAATTATAATATATTTTAATTAATTTGTTATTATAATTAAAAATTATTATTAATACATGAGGTATTCAATATAATAATTTTATATTGAATAAATATAAATAATTGAATAAATATAAATAATTGAATAAATAAATAAATAAATAAATATAAATAAATAAATAAATAAAAGAAATTTTGTATATAAATAAAGGAATGGTTCAAAAAAATATTTTAAATACTATTATTTAAAATAAAAAAATTTTTTTTATATATTGTTAAAGAAAGTTAATTATAAAAAGTAATAATGAAAAGTTATAATATATTTAAAGTTTTTATATTTGAAATACTGGTCAGTTCAATATTTACTAGTGTATTTAGTTGTGATATTGGTAGAGAATATGATAATAATGATGATTTAGTATGGCTGTAAGTATATATTAGATACATTGAAATTAAATTTTTTTTTTTTTTTTTTTTTTTTTTTTTTTTTTTTTTTAAAATAAATATAAGATAACTAAAATATATTTAACTATATTATATATATAAAGTAATTATGATTGCTCTGCTGAAGAAAGTGATAGTGATAAGATTTCAAAAACAATAGCCGAAAATCCTAATATTAAAATTCTGTAAGTATTAGTAAATAAATAAAAGTTTTTTTTTTTTTTTTTTTTTTTTTTTTTTTTTTTTTTTTTTTTTAAATAATTTCGAGAAATATTATAAAGTAATAAATATAAATTTATTTAATTATAGAATGTTAAGAAAATGATATACAAATACAAAATAATAATAATAAAAAAAAAAAAAAAAAAAAAAAAAAAAAAAAAAAAAAAAAAAAAATTTTTTTATAAAATATATTAATTCTCAAAAATAATATATTTTATTTTACAAAGTTTAAATTGTTTATAATTTTATATTTAATTAATTTTTATTTTTATTGTTATAATAATAATAATAATATATATATATATATTTAAATAACCATTGATTATGTATTTATTTATTTTTTTTTTTAATATACGTATTAATTATTATTAAAATGTTTATAATATTAAATTTATAATAATAAAAATACTATAGACGTATAGGAATTTCTGGTGTAAATCAAAAATTAATTGAAGCCATATCTACCCTTAAAAATCTTGAAAGCTTGTAAAAATAATTTTAATAAATATATATTTTTGTGGAAATAAATAAATAAAAATAATAAAATTTATTTTTTAATTAACAAATAAAAATTATTTGTTTTTTATAATAAAAATTTTTTTAAAGGACTTTTGTTGATAATGAGATATTTGGAGAATTGGATTTCGAACCATTAAAAAAGCTTAAAAGTTTAAATACTTTGTTAATATCTTTTTTAGTATATATATATATATATATATATATATATAAATTTTTAGTATATTAAATAAAAATAATTATATTTTTATATTATTATTTACAATTATAAATTATTAATATGAATAGGAAAATGGATTTTGGTAAAAGCAATATAAAAAATATTGATAAAATTGTTTCTATTAAAAATCTGTAAGCTTATATTTATTAGCTTTTATTATTATTATTATTATCATAAATTTAATTATATATTTGTTATAAAATATAATATAAAAGATTTAAAAATTTTAATGCTTTTCTTTTAATGTATTCTTATATTAAATAAAATTGGTTTGTGTTATTAATATAGAGAAATTAATGGTGGTAAACCAACTCAACAAGATCTTGAAGAAATCTTTAAATTACCAAATCTTGAATCATTGTAAGCCATGTTTTATTAATAATAAAAATATTAATGATAATAACAATAATGTTATTATTATTATTATTATTATTATTATTATTATTATTATTATTATTATTATTATTATTATTATTATTATTATTATTATTATTATTATTATTTCATTGTTATTGAGGATTAAACTATTAAATATTTCTTTGTAATATATGATATATAAATTAATAAATGTAATATGAATAGAACTGTATATGATATTGGAAATGTTGATGAATTAAACTGGAATTCCTTAAAAAATTTGAAATTGAAAAATTTGTATGTATTTTTTTTTTTTTTTTTTTTTTATATTAATTTTATTTAAAATAAAAATTATTATTATATTATTATATAAATAACTTTTAATATGATTATTAATTTAAAAAAATTATATGTACGCATTTTTAATCCATTTAGAAATATATATGAAAATCAAGAAAATGTTTTATACGCTGCAAAAGATTTAAAAACTTTAACTTCTTTGTAAGAAAAATATTTAAATAAAAAAAAAAAAAATTCTCAAAATTTTATATTTTTTGATGTTAATAAATAGATATATAACTTTATTAATATTAATATTACTATTTTAATTCATATTATTTTATTTAATTAATTTTAAAATATAATTATATAAAAGAGAATTTCACAATGTTAATATTGATAAGAATGTCAATGAGGTTATAAATTCATTTACTAATCTTGAAAAATTGTAAATTTTTTTAATATTATATATATATATATTGTATTTATAATGATATATTAATAGATAAAATTATTATTATTATTATTATTATTATTATTATTTTTAGGATATTTGAATTTTGTAATATCAAATCTTTAAATGGAATTGAAAAACTTGAAAATATTGATACTTTGTAAGTTTAATATCATTTTATTAATAAATAAAAATTAATTAAAATCGTTTATAAATTATAATTATAATTATTATTTTTTTTATAGTATTATATATAGAAATAATAATATTATTATTATCATTTAAATTAATTAATTTATTAATTATTATTATTATTATTATTTATTAAGAAATTTCAATTTTTGTGATGTTGAATCTATAAGTGGAGTTGAAAAACCTAAAAATTTAAATACTTTGTAAATATTATATCATAATATAATATTATTAATAATAATATTTATGATTGATTATAAAATAATATATATATATGTTATTTTTATGTATTATACATATTATATTATATATATATTGTTTTCTTCATTCTTATTATATATTAATAACTTAAATATATATTTATATTTATTTAAAGGATTTATAATTCATCAAATTTAGATAATAATATATTAAAAACAATTACAAAAAATCCTAATCTTAGAAATTTGTAAATATATATATATATATATATATATATATATATATATATTTAATGAAATAAACATTGAATAATCTATTAAATAAATCACTTATATATATATAAATATATAAATATTTAGTATAATTAACAACTATATAATAATTTTTTTTTTTTTTTTTTTTTTTTTTTAAATAAAATATATTATTAGAGAATTAACATATTGTACGATCGAGAACGACGTTGATCTTACTTCTCTCCAAAATTTAAAGAATTTAATTAAATTGTAATTTCTAAAATTTTAAAATTTAATTATTATTTAATTAATTAAAAGTAATTAATAGTTAAAATATAATTTAATATTTTATATTTTTATTAAAATATATAAGAACTCTTACGAATTGGGAAATAGATCAACAAGAAGTTGATTTAATAGGCAAAATAACTAATCTTGAAGAATTGTAAAAAAAAAAAAAAATTATTATTATTATTATTTATTTATAGAATTGAATAATTAATTTTCACATTAATATTTATTTTATTTAAATTATTTAATTGGACATAATATTTGTATATTAAATTTATTTTATTTTATTATATATTAATATATAATATAAAGACATTTAGATTATATCAATTTTAATAATATTGAAAATTTAGATTCCTTTAAAAATCTTAAGAAACTTAAATCTTTGTATGTATATCTTTTTATAATATTTCACATATAATTTTTTTTTTTTTTTTTTTTTTTTTTTTTTTTTTTTTTTATGAGCAATAATGATAATAGTATATATAAATGTATATATATATAATATTGAATATAGTATTTTTATCAATCAATAATTTAATATATAAAATAGATATTAAATATATATATATATATAAATACTAGATTGTAGATAAATTTATAATATTTATTAATATTTTAAATATATTATAAAATATATATTAATATTATTAGAAATTTAATAAATTTCAATGAAAATTATAAATTTATAAACTTTTTAATTTCTACAATTTTTTTTATTTTTTTTTATTTTATTTTTTTTTTTTTTTTTTTTGATTTATATTTTTTAAATAAAATATCAAAAAATTAAAATATTCTTCATATAATTTTAATCATTAGGTATTTGGAAATTGATTCTCAGATTAAAACCAATGATATAGAGAAAATTGCAAATTTAAAAAATCTTGAACAATTGTAATTAACTCTTTAATTTATAATTTTATATTTTATAATTTTTTAAAATTTCATTATCCATTTATGATAATAATTATTAAATATATAATACTTATTCTTTTATTATATAAATTTAATAATATATATATCTATACTTTTATTATATATATTTAATAATATATCTATTTATCTATAATAACTTTTATTATATAAATTTAATAATAATAATAATAATAATATATATATATATATATATTAGAGCTTTAATCGATGGGTATAAAAATAAATTTGAAGGTGATATTAATTCATTGAAATCACTCCAAAATCTTAAAAACATGTAAATATTATAAAATTTTAAATATAATATAATAAAATAAATTAAATAGAGTAAATAAATATAAATATATACTTTATCAAAAAATAAAATATATATATATCTATATATATTTAAAAATTTTTATTATATATTTAATAATATTTAAAATTAATAATAATTTATATATTTAATTATTTAAAATATATTAAAAATATTAAAAAATAGCACACTTAACAGTTTTAAATTAAAGGAATTTCCACAATTTCTAACTTCATTAACTGACTTAAAACATATGTTAGTATATTATTAATAAGTTTTAATTAACTTCATAGTAATTATAAATAATAAATAAATAATTTATTAAAAAATAAAATATTTAAAAAAAAAAAAATTAATTATAATTATTATATATATATATATACAAAACATAGACTTGCACATATGGGTACCCATCTCCCATATGGCCATACAGTTATTAATTAACTGTAAGGTGATGAGTTATTGGCATACTGTATCAGCTTCGCCGCTCTCAATCGTCGTTACACACTGCCCGGAGATGCATTCCTAACGTTCCTACATATATCTCTAATGACCACGAGCATCAGAACGGAACCATTAACTCCTCCCTAGTGGGTGTAATCATTGGCGATTGGAAATTTTACAATCATCAAGGTCTATGCTTCAATTCAAAGCGTAGTATCAGGGTTGGGTGAAATAATCATCTGAGGGAAAGCCTTATGGACATCACGTGTGGTCTCATGATATCCCAGGATAGAAACCTCATCCGATTATTTGGTGCCATGCCGAGGATTCGAACCCCGCCCTCTACAGTGACCTGTATCGTCCTAACCGACTGGACCAACATGGCATATATATATATATATATATATATGTATTTTTTTTTTTTTTTTTAATAATAAAGAGATTTAAAATATAATGAAATTTCTAAAATTCCAGATAGTATTTCAAATTTAAAAAATCTTGAACATCTGTAAGTTAAAAACAAAACAAAACAAAACAAAAAAAAAATTAATTTAAATAAAAAAGAAAATTTTATTTTTTATTTTTATTTTATTTATTTTTATTTTATTTTATTTTATTTTATTTTATTTTTTTTTTTTTTTTTTTTTTTTTTTTTTTTTTTTTTTTTTTTTTTTAATTCTTATTTTTATAAATTTTATATCATTATATTATTTTTATTATATAGTAAATTATAATATAGATTTTTATTATATATATAATATATAAAGTAATAAAATAAAAGAAAAGAAAAATAAGAATAAGAATAAAAATATTTAATTTTATAACAATAACTAATTTAATAATTTTTTTTATTTTTATTTCCATTTTTATTTTTTATTAATTATTATTGAAATTTTAAAATAATAATAATATATATATATATATTTTAATAAAAGTGATTTAGCTAATAACAAATTAACTAATATTCCAGAATCTTTTAATAGTTTACCAAAACTTAAATATATGTAAGTTTGTAATTAAAAAATAAATAATATATATATATATTATAAATATTTATATATATTATATAGATATAATTTATTGTTCTAATTTTTTTTTTTAAACTATATTAAAATAAAAATTAGAATGAAAAAAAAAAACAATAATATAATAAATTTTTTTTTGATGAATATATATATTGAAATATTTTAAAATATTAATTAAAATTAAAAAAATTTATTTATTTATTTATTTATTTATTTATGTATCAATAGTTCTTTCGCTAATAATGAAGATTTAAAAGGAAAAATTTTAATTAATGATAATCTTGAATATTGTAGTTATCAATATGACTCTTATGATGTTATTGATGGTGTTTGTAAAACGAAAGATATGAAATGTATTTCAAATGTAATGATCAATGAACCTGGAAATAATCATCATTATTATCCACAGTCTATTCGTTATTGTTCGTCATCTGAAGATATAACTACTACTATTAAATCTGCAACAACAATTAAGACTACTACTACTATCATTACTACCACTACCACTACTACTAATAAATTGTCTGCTACTTCTACTAATGGTAAATGTGGTGTTAATGATGGAAAATGTCCATCTGGAGAATGTTGTAGTAAATATGGTTATTGTGGTAGAAGTGATAAACATTGTGGTAGTGGTTGCCAATCTGAATTTGGACAATGTAGTACAACCAGTAAAACTTCAACATCTACAACACCAACATACACTACGAAGACATCTTATGCTACATCCACTAATGGTAAATGTGGTGGTAAAGATGGAAAATGTCCATCTGGAGAATGTTGTAGTAAATATGGTTATTGTGGTAGAAGTGATAAGCATTGTGGTAGTGGTTGTCAATCCGAATTTGGACAATGTGGTACCACTACCACCAATACTACTACTAAAAAAACTACCGTAACTAAAACTACTACTACAAAGAAATCATCTGCTACTTCTACTAATGGTAAATGTGGTACTAAAGATGGAAAATGCCCATCTGGAGAATGTTGTAGTAAATATGGTTATTGTGGTAGAAGTGATAAACATTGTAGTAGTGGTTGTCAATCCGAATTTGGTCAATGTCATTAATTTTAATTAATGAAATTAGAAATTAGAAATGAAAAATAAATATAAAAAGAAAAAAAAAATATTAATAATAAGGTTATTAGTAAAAATAATAATCATATTATTATTATAGATAGAATAATATTAATAATAATTTGATCAATTATATATTTTATATCTTTTAAATATAAATATCTATTATTATTATAAATATCATCATATTATTATAGATAGAATAATATTAATAATAATTTGATCAATTATATATTTTATATCTTTAAATAAAAATATCTATTATTATTATAAATATCTATAATTATTATAAATATCATCATATTATTATTATATATAGAATAATAATAATAATAATAATAATAATTTGATCAATTATATATTTTATATCTTTAAATATAAATATCTATTATTATAAATATCATCATGTTATTATTATATATAGAATAATAATAATAATAATAATAATAATAATAATAATAATAATAATTTGATCAATTATATATTTTATATCTTTAAATATAAATATCTATTATTATAAATATCATCATGTTATTATTATATATAGAATAATAATAATAATAATAATAATAATAATTTGATCAATTATATATTTTGTATCTTTAAATATAAATATCTATTATTATTATAAATATCTATAATTATTTAAAATATAAAATAAAATATTTATAAAAAAAAAAAAAAAAAAAAATTTATTTTATTTTATTTAATTTTTTTTTTATTTTTACTTTTTTAGTGTTTTATGTGTTTTATGTGTTTTATGTGTTTTATTCATCAATGATATACTAAATGACTGTGAAAAGTATGGTGTTAGTATTGGAAGAAAAAAGTGTTGTGGTAGACTCTTTGCTGATGATGTTCTCATTGCTCCGAGTGCAAAAAAATTTAGAAAAATTATTAAAAAAAAAAAAAAAGGTACATCAATGGGCTAATTTAAACGAAATGACACCCAATGACGGAACCTAAGCTATAGGGTTTCTTAGGGGATTAGCAATTAGTATAACAATAAAATTTTTTAATTATTTTTTTCAATTTATATGCAATCTCAATCTTTTTTATAAAATCATAACTTTAGTTTTTTATATCAATTATTCAATCAAAAAATTTTCTACACTATACTACTAACAATTTTTTTTTTTTTATTTTTTTTTTTTTATATCTTTAAATTTTTCTATAGTATATATATATATATTTTATTGTTATATATGTTATTTTATATCTCTATATATATTTTTTACTTTTGATTTTTTAATTTTCATATCCTTTTACAATATATTAACATATATAAAAAAATAATAATAATAATAATTATTTTACATTATTTTACATTATTTTTATTGAATAAATAATTTTTCTATTAATATTTTTTTTTTTTTTTTTTTTTTTTTTTTTTTTAAATACATCTTAGGAAATTCAATTCATGTGAAACAATTAACTTTTATTTTCAGTAATCTTAAATGTTAATATTTAATATATAATTCTTTGGTATACAATCCTTATAATCAATTCAATTTTAATAGAAATTTAAGTCAGTTCTTTTCTCAACAAACTCTAAACATGGATGCTTCTAGCGCAGTTAATACTACTCCCTTCCATTGTGGTTTCTACTGCTTCGGTAATCATATGAACAATTATAGCCTTATCTTTATCCATGACCTTAATTCTTGGTCCCCTAGTAAACTAATGGCTCAAGTTATTAGTAAGATCCCTAACTATCATGAAATTATGCCATGTATTAAAAAACTTTTTTTCTCCAAGGTATGGCTCATACTTCATTATTATTAGGGTTAATAAACACAAAAATGATCTCAACTTTTTTCGAAGTTTTAAATTTCTTAAGAGATATAATTCTTGAATCAGCTAAAATTAACTGGTCCTTGTGTAATAAACTTAAACAAAAGAACAAGTCAAGAAAATCTAATAACATTGATGTTGAATTTAATCCTATGGCAAAAGATTTTTTCTCTAGCCATCTAAATTCAAATTCTTCTTTCTTTAATCTCTGTGATAGTTGGAATACTGAAAAAACGTGATAGTATTTTATACCTCAACTGTGTTTTTTTTTTTTTTTTTTTTTTTTTTTTTTTTAAACCTATATGTATCTGTTTACAAGAAACTGGAAAAAGTAAATATCTTCCAAAAGATGTTTCATCACCACTAATTCCAAATTACAACTCAGTTTTTCTTAGAGTTAATCCTAAAACCCCAGATATGAGAGGACTCTTCATTGGTGTTCATTCTTCGTACTCTTTCTTCCAAGAACCGGCTTTATACAAATATATCATTTCAGTAAATATTACTTCTTTCTGGAATCAACAATGTACTATTGGAAATATCTACTTTCCTCAAAACAAATGGAAGGAAGTAAGACTCTAGTTGCTTTTGATGAACTTTCACAATAGAAAAAATGTTCCGGCTGTCCTAGTTGGTGATTTTAACATGTCATTATAAAGATGATCATCATCTATTTCTACGAAAGGGTGAATCTCGCCTTAGTACTTCAATAAATGAATGAATCCGGGGAAGAGTTTAGTGGACACTACACTATCTATTTTAAAGATGTTAACTTTTAGGTTTTATTTTATTTATTTATTTTTTTTTTTTTTATTGGTTAGGAAGAGAAA
>JACVTC010000008.1:1172500-1190000 GCA_016946835.1 Neocallimastix lanati (nom. inval.) | reverse complement strand
ATAAAATAATAAATAATAAATAATAAAAAAGAGTATTTATTAATTAATAATTGAATAATAAATAATAAATAATAAATAATAAATAATAAATAATTGAATAAATAAATAATTGAATAATTAAATAAATAAATAAAAAGAGTATTTATTAATTAAATAATTAATAAGTATCATTAATATTAAATAATATTCATAATTTGGCTTTTTCTTTTTTTATTTAATAAAATAAAATAAAAAAAAATTTAATTATATTATAATAATAAATTTTTATCAAATATTTATAAATTAAATTCTCATATATAGAATAGCATATATAGCAGTGTATTGTAATATATATCAGAATTATACCGAGATTGATAAAATTTAGTTAAAATTTTTTAATTTTTTTTTTATTATTTTAAATTTTAAATTTTTTATTTTAATTGTTTCATTTTCCCCTTTAAGAACTTTATTTATATCTATTTATATTTATATTTATATTTAATTTTATTTTATTTTATATTTTATTTTATATTTTATATTTTTATATTTTTATTTTTTATTTTATATTTTTATTTTTATTTTATTTTTATTTTTATTTAGAATAGGGCACATTAATGTCTTCTAATTATCGATGTTATATTTATTTTTATGTATTTTTATTCATTTGGAAAATCTTTTTGAAATGGTTTATTACGATAGTTAAGAGTAATAGCTAAAGGTAACGCACTGTCAATATTTTATTTTAACTTTTTCTGTTTTTTTATCAACAAAAAAAAAAAATTGTTATATTTAATTATTGTTTTTTAATTTTTTGCTACTTTTTTATTGTTGTAAATGTTTATGTATACATTAAGAATTCATTTTAACCAATAAAAATTACTTAATGTATTTATTACATAATGTATACAATATCTGAAGATATGTTTATTTAAAATAAAATAAAAATTTATTTATTTATTTTTTATAATATATAATATATTTAAAAATAAATGAATAATTAAGTAAATAAATAAAATGAACAATTAATATTAAATAAAGTTTAAATATTTTGTCAAACTATTCATATTAAAAATTAAAAAAAAGATTTTATTACCAATTTGGTGTAATTAAAATTTATTAGACTATTGGTTAACTTTAATTCATATTGTAATACCAAATTTTAATGAATTGTATTACTTTGAATTGAATATACCGCCAATATAATATAATATATACACATAATATAAATATATGAATTATAATATTTTGGTATATTTTAGTTTTTTTAATGGTGAATTAATTTTATTAAATAATTTTATATAAATAAATAATAAATAATAAATAATTGAATAATAAAAAAAGAGTATTTATTAATAAATAATAAATAATAAATAATAAATTAATAAATAATAAATAATAAATAATAAATAATAAATAATAAATAATAAATAGTAAATAATAAATAATAAATAATAAATAATAAATAATAAATAATAAATAATTGAATAATAAATAATTGAATAATAAATAATTGAATAAATAAATAAATAATAAATAATAAATAATTGAATAAATAAATAATTGAATAATTAAATAAATAAATAAAAAGAGTATTTATTAATAAATAATAAATAATAAATAATAAATAATTGAATAAATAAATAATTGAATAAATAAATAATTGAATAATTAAATAAATAAATAATTGAATAATTAAATAAATAAATAATTGAATAATAGTAAATAATTGAATAATAAATAATTTTTATTTTAACTTTTTAGCATTTTCTTATGTTCTTTTTATCATTTTAATATCAATATTTAAGAAATATACTTATACCAAAAAAAGTCCAAAAAACAAACAAGCAATTTGTTTCTAAAAATGTACTAAATTATAAGTTTTTTAAATATATTTTATTTTATTTTTATTTTATTTTTATTTTATTTTTATTTTTATTATTATAAGCAATATTTAGACTTTATGTAAATGCTAAAATAAAAAATGAATTGATTATATATTATAAAATATTATTAAAATAGTATAAAATATTATAAAATAGTATAAAATAGTATAAAATATTATTAAAATAGTATAAAATATTAGAAAATATTTATTAATAATTTTATTTTTTTATTTTTTCGTTTTTTTATTTTTTTGTTTTTTTTTTATAGTTTTTGACATTTGAACTCCTCGTAATTTATTATCGATATATATTATAATATATTATAATATATTATTATATAAATATTGAATGAATGAATGAATTAGACTTTTTTAAAAAAAATAAAAAAAGAAAAAAGAAAAATCTTTAAAACAATTAAAATTTTCAAAAATATAAAAAAAAAATTTATTTTAAAATAATAAAGATTTATTGGAATAATAAATAATTAAATAATAAAAAATTAATTGAATAATAAATAAATAAATATTAAATAAATAAATAAATATTAAATAATAAAATAATTAATTGAATAATAAATAAATAAATATTAAATAATAAAATAATTAATTGAATAATAAATAAATAAATATTAAATAAAAAATTAATTGAATAATAAATAAATAAATATTAAATAAATAAATAAATATTAAATAATAAAATAATTAATTGAATAATAAATAAATAAATAAATATTAAATAAATAAATAAATATTATATAAATAGCAATGATAATTAATATTTAAAACAAAAATGGCAAACTATAAAAATGAAAATATAACAATAATTATAACTGCTGATATTATAAATATTTTAACATCATTTCAAAGGCTGTCCAACAACGAGTAAGAAGCTAAAATTTATTATTTAAATATTAATATTTATTATTAAATATTCAATTAACTCTAAGTTAACCTATGTTACTTAATTCTTTATGAGTTCCTTTTAACATATCTATACCCTATTAAGGATAAATGTTAAAAATCTAAGAATTAAAAGTCTTTATTATATCATCATCAATATCATCAATATATAGAGAGGTTATTAGTGTAACTTTTAATAATGAATTGATTTATCATTATCATTACCATTATTATTATTATTAATATAGCAATTATTATTAGGATATGTTTAGAAAAAATAAACTTTTTTTTTTTATTACTATTAAAAAAAAAGTTTAATGGTGTTTAAATATAATTTTATTATAACAGCATTTTAGTCTTTTTATTTTTTATAATTATTATGTCAAAAAATAATTCTAATATTTAATGCATTTTTAATAATTTTTTATTTATTCATTGATGAGGTAAAAATGCTCCAAAGCATAATCATAAAAGATTAAGCCTATTTAATAATGCACGGAATAATAATGAAATGATAATATTAATATAATATAAAAAAAAAATGAAATGTTATATAAACTAAATATAAAAGTGATATTAATAATTTATTGCTAAAATTTTTTTATATTAATTTTTTTTTTCAATATTAAATTAATTAATATTTAAGGTAGATAAGCGATTGCTTATATTTAATTATTTAATAGTCATTATAATAAATACTTTTTCTTTTTTTCTTTTTTTTTTGTAATTCAATTTTTTTTTTATTTAATAGTATAAATTTTAATTGGTATTTTTAAAATTTCTAAAATTTATTAATTTTTTTTCATATTAAAGTTTGGCTAGATTTTGAGAGCTTTAAATTCTTTTCTTTCTTTACTTTTTTCCTTTCTTCCTTCCTTTAAAAAAAAAAAGCGTTTAACATTTCTCTTATTGTAGAGGAAGATTAAATAAAATATTATGAATTAAAGTTTATAATTAATTTTAATTTTAATCAAATAAAATTGAATTTTACTCTTTTAGGAATTCAATTGAATATAAAGTATAAATTTATAAATGGCCGCAGTATATTTAATATACACTAAAATATATTATTTTATCCTAACTATTAATGAACTATGTATAATCTAACCCATAATTTTAATATCTATTTGTACATTTTGATTGACTTTTCTTTATATTAATACTATATAATAATATGTAACAATAGATTAAAAATAATTAATTTACAGTGTATTGTTAAGTATATTAACTATATTATTGTTAATAATATATTAATGTATATTATTTCATAGTTTTTTATTTTTTTTGATTTGTAATACATTTTCAAGAGTAATACAAAATAAAATAAATTAATTAATATAGTTTATATATAAACAAAATAAAATAATTTTAAATTAATATAGTTAATAATGTATACAAAATGTTATTTGAGTAAATAAATTAATTAAATTAATAGAATTCTGGTATATTATCAATTGATTCCGCAATTATTCATTACATATTTATTTATTTAATTATTTATTATTTATAATTTATTAATAAATACTCTTTTTATTCAATTATTTATTTAATTATTCAATTATTTATTATTTTATTTATTAATTAATTAATTAATTATTCATTTATTATTTATTATCTATTATTTATTTATTATTTATTATTTATTTATTTATTCAATTATTTATTTATTTATTCAATTATTCAATTATTTATTCAATTATTCAATTATTCAATTATTCAATTATTTATTTATTTCAAATGAAATAAAAAAATTAAAAATTCCAGATAAATATTAAATTAATAACCATTCAAACTATTTCAACCATTCAACAACTGTGAAATATAAAATATAATTTACTTTTTTTTTTTTTCTATTGTTTGATAATATACTTTTTTTTTTTTTTTTTTTTTTTTTTTTAATTTTTTTTTCATATATAAACGATAAAAAAGTTTTAATTTTTTTTTTTTTTATAAAAATTTAAGTAAAAAAAAAAAAAAAAAATAAAAATAGATATAAACAATAAATAAATAAATATAAAACAAAATTAAAAATAAATTTAGAGAAGGTCTAAAATAAACAAAAAATAAAAATATTATAAAACCAATTAAAAGTATAATATAAAAGTAAATATCATTTTGTAATAAAAATATAATAATATAATAAACATAGATGATTTCAAGTTAACTATTATATGAAGGATTAATTTAAAACAAATTGAGGGATAGATGACTCCTAATTTAAAAACTATTAATTAAAATAAAGAAAAAAGATTTATAATATTTTTTTTTTTAAATTAGTAAAATAAACAAAGGCTTAATCTATTATATATATAGATTTTAGAATTTGTGGATTAAAAATGTTAAATTTTTTACAATAATTTGTTTTAAAAAAAAATAAATTAAAAAAAAAAAAAAAAACATGTATAGATAATAGGGTATATAATAGTGATATATAAAAAGTAAAGAAATAATATATATAGAAATAGTGCTATGAAGATATATTACAATATATGGAGTCAATTATATATTATATAACAATTTTTTAATTAAAATATAGCTAATAAAAAAACAAAATATTAAACAAAATATTAATAAAAAATTATTTTTATTTTAAATAATTAATAGTTTAGAAAAAATGTTTGTTAGAACTTTATTCCTTTTAGCCTTAGCTATTTTTGCTTTTGCTCGTCCAAAAGTTGAAGTAGACAAACCAGATGTTGATGTCGATGCTATTGAAAACAGAATTGAATTTATTAGTAATTTCCATCACGAACCAGAAGTTGTTAAAGAAGGTGACATTATTACCTTTACTTACGATCCACCAGCACCAGAAAATGCTGAAAAAGCTAAACAATTAGTAAAGTCTTTCACTATTGCTATTGGTACTGGTACAGGTACAATAGTTGATGACCAATTTTTCATTGAATCTGAACGTTTACCAATTCCATCTGGTAAAACTGTTTACAAAATTCAATTACCAGCTCAAATGGAAGCTAAGCAATACTGCATTGTTTACACTCCATACGCAACTGCTACTGCTGAAGAAGGTAATACTAAGCCAAATGCTGATAACGGTGTACCATTAGAATCATTATATGAAACTTGGTTTGCTGTAGAAGGTTCCTTAGAAAAAGGTACTGGTCCAAAGTCTGTTGAAAATAAATTCCAAAATAATGTTGCTGCCGATGGTGCTGCCCCTGCTGCTGGTACTGCCCCTGCCGCTGGTGCTGACCGTTCCGTTGCTGCTGCTTCTCAATCTGCTCCTGTCGCAACCCAAACAACTCAAGCTGCTACTCCAAATACTGTTAGTGGAAGTATTACACAATCTCCAGCTATTACACTCTTCATTGCTGTATTATTTGCTTGCTTCTTCATTTAAAGGGATTAAATGTTTTTATTAAAACATAAAAAATTAATATAATTAAAATATACGTATTATTAATATTAATTTGTATTAATTTAATTTATAAAAAATATAATAATAACGAAAAGAATTTTTTATTATTTTTTATTATTTTTTATTTTTTTTTAACCTGTAAAAAAAAAAAAAAAGAAAAAAAAGAAATAATTGTTTCATTCTATAAATTAATTATCTTAATATGACAATATTTATTAATTATAATAATAAATATTGAAAAAAAAAAAAATTGGGAAGTTAAAAATTAGAATTAGGAATAATTTTATTTATAAATTTTTTTTTTTTTTTTTTTTTTTTTTTAGAAAGGAAAGGGAAAGTAAAAAAAAGAAAAAAAAAAAGTAATAAATAAAAATACTTTGAGAAAAAAAATTAAAAATTTTTTTTTCTATAAAATTTATTATAAATTATTATAAAAAAAAGAAAATATAATAATAATAATAATTAAAAAATATAGACATAAATAAAAATAAAAACAGAAATAAAAAACGAAATAAAAAATAAAAGTAAAAAATTTCATTTATAAAAAAAAAAAATATAATTAGTAAGTTTATATTAAAAATAAAAATAATTTTTAAATCAATATTAAAAGTTTATAATAAATTGCCTATTGTTTTCAATAATATTTTTATAAACTTATTAATGATGAAATATTAATACTAATTATCATTTATTAATACATAAATATCTATATTAATAAAAATAATATTAATAAAAATATATATATAAATATATATTTAAAGAAATATATATATATATATATATAAAAGATACTTTTCGTTAAAAAAAGAAAATAAAAAAATACTTATAAAAGTAGTCATTATAAATCATAGTTAATAATAATAATAATAAAAATAATAAATAAATAAATAAATAAATAAAATGTTCCCTAAAATGAAAAAGCTTGTATTAAAAAAGGTATTATTAATTTTTTTTTTTTTTTTTTTTTTTTATTTATTTATTTAAAAAAAAAAAAAAAAAAAAAAAAAAAAAAAATTCTTATTAATTCATTCCAGGTCCCAATCATTTGGATTTAGAAATCAAGAAGAATGCAAAAGTTTATGTATTTCAATTAAGGAAATATATTGCTGTGGTAAACTTTTTTGCCGATGATATTGTTTTAGTTGCTCCATCTAAACAAGCTCTAAAAGAAAATTTTGAAAAAAGGTTCATGAATGGGCTATTAAAAATGAAATGTCTTTTGTATTAATATGTGTGCTACTCTTGTTGTAAAACCGATTAACTTTGTTAAAACCAATAAATTATGAAGATCCATCTTTCTTTATTGGTAGTAAAAAATTACCTAAAACTGACAACTATACTTATCTTGGTATTCCTTTTGATGAATTGTTTTATCATTGAAACCTTATACAATCCAAATTCAACAGTAATTTAAATGTCAAGGTAAATTCATACTTTCGATTTCTTATAAATAAATCTATTCCTCTCCCATTAAAGAAATATGATCTAATTTCGTTTATTCTTAGTCTTGTTTTATATTATGCTCCTCTCTTTGGTTCAAATAAGAACAGAATCTCTAAAGCTCAAAAATATTATTAATAGAGGACTTTATTGGAGTTTATGGATTTAAATCTCGTAATTCTTATGTTAATCTCTATGGATATTACTCATGAATTGAGAATACCTCCCTCTTTCAGCTATCTGTGCTATATCTCAATTACGTTGCTTTAGAAAATGGAAAAAACTCATCATGTATTATTAATCATCTCACTAATAATATTCCTACAATGTCACATTACTCATGGACTAAAAGAATCAAGGACTTTGGTAAAAAAAAAAAAATCAAGGACTTTGGTAAAAAAAAACAATCAAGGACTTTGGTAAAAAAAAACAAGTGAAATAAAAAAGTTTTATTGGGAAAGAGATGTCTTCAAACCCTCAAAAGCTAAAAGGGCAATTATTTACAAGGTGATGATTTTGGATTTATTTTGGAAAACAATGACTTAACATTTCAATATCCTAAATATCAGTTGGGATTCTTTTTGGATTTCTCGAATTAGATGTGGTTTTAAATTTGACATTAGTATTTCCATTAAAAGAAAAATCGTCTCTGAAGATTGCCCTAAATATTGCCCTTGTTGTGGTGTTAGTGTACCTAGCTTTTTCTCACTGGATCTTTTGCCTGTAAAGCATTGGAAAATTTACAGAAATAAATCTTTACCGTTTCTAAAATAAATCTTTACCTTTTCTAGATGATCTCTTTTTTTTTGAATTTTGCAATGATAATTGAACAAAAATCCTTGGATATTTCTTTAGATTCAGAAAAGGATTGTGATAATAATGTTTATTACTTTATATTGAGTGCTCTTCTTGGTGGACGTTTAATATATTCAAAAATTAAAGTTAATGATGGGGAACAAAGACAATTAGTTGACAATATTTTTTAAATAAAGTTCAACTTCGTCGACTGTTCCGTGTTTTATGGGGATTGCGGAGTTTCTAACAAAACGTTAATACTATTAATTTGTCGATTTTTTTTTTTTTTTTTTTTTTTTTTTTTTTTTTAGATTAATGATGAAATAGTATTCCGTTGTAATCTATTGAATCTACCGTTGCTAAGAGCGTCGACGTTCGAAAGGATAAGGCATGGATTTTTCACCTCCCCGGTGAAAGATCTGATAACAGATTTGTTTGATAACACTAATAACTGAAATTATTACTCGCAATAATGGACGTGGTGTTTATCATCGAGGAATGGGAAACGTTAGAGGCTATTGCTTGCTTCTAACGCACTTTTATAATTATAATATAATAATATATAATAATATTTTCATTTCATATATTTTTATTTTTATTTTTTTTTTTTTTTTTTTTTTTCATTTTAAATCATGTAATTTTATTATTATTATAAATTAAAAATAAAGTTATTTTCTAAGTCCAAAAAAAAAAAAAAAACTAATTTAGTAAATGTTATACATGGCAATCATGTATAATCAATGCTCCCCAATATACCTAATCTTAATTTTTTTTTTTAATTCTCGAAGTCGTATTTCACATTCTAACATAGGAAAGTTTTCTTTTCTTTTTTTTTTTTTGTCTTAGTTGGAATACCAATGGATGGAATTTTGTGAAAAGAAATAGTATTGAGTACTTCAACACAATATTTAAACCATTATTTATATGTTTTCAGGAAACAGGTAATGGTTACCAATGATGCTAGTAATTCCATGTAAAGTTAACACTTCCCAACTCTAAATATTTCCGGAAAAAAAAAGAATGGATCCATATACTCCAGGTTGCATAGGTTTTATATCTTGGATATCATGTCTCATGCCAAGCAGTACATGAAGATAATTCCTATACTCATCTCGTTTCTTCAACAACTTATAGTCAATGGAATCACTTTAAGTGTTCTGTAGGTAATGTCTATATTCTCACTAAGAAACGCTCATTACAAGTCCGATATGCATTTTCAGAATTTTTCTCATGGCTTCAGAATCACACTAATCATCTATCTATTCTTCTTGGAGGACTTTTAACATGAGTACCGCTGATTTATAAGATAAGTTAAAACCAAAAGTAACCTTGATAATTGGTTTATTCTTTCGATTAATGGTTCACCTATTTCATGGACTAGAGGTCGATATTCATCAATCCGATATTGATCATGCGTTAGTCAATTCAAGTATGCTGGATAAAATATCAAGTGTTTATTTTGTTGATTATCCTTCTTGTATCTGATCATAAACCTCTCTCATAGTTTATTGCAAGAAAACTACCACAGATGAATCATTTTTTGTTACCGATAAAAACTTGTTAGGTGGGATAGGTATAAATATCTCGAACGTAAGAAAGAAATTTGTCATCATAATAAATTTGTGGTTCTTAGTGAAGAATTTGGAAATGAAGAACTTTCAATAGATTGTATAATTGAAAAATTCATTAACACTACTAATTCCATTGCTAAGGATTTATCGATTACATCTTCAACAGAAATCAGAAAAACGATGTTTAGAATGTCCCCGCAAAATTTATTGTCTTCAAAAGGTAAAGCATATTAAATACAAACAAATTAAGCGTTATGTTCCTGCAAATGATTCCAATGAATTTGCTAAAAAATAGTTGACTCGTATAATAGACTGTGTGAATCAATTCATAAAAAATGTAACGAATTTAGGAAAAAAAAATATTTATATTGGATTAAAATTGGATGTTCGTTAGCTCTTTAAAAAAGGATAGTAGGAAAGCATGGAAATGGGTTAAAAAGAATGCAAAAATAAATAATCAATCTTTCATGGTCTCTCCTCCTATTAAAAATTAAAAACAAAAACAATGTACTTGTTTCATCTATAGATGAAAAATTAAAAGCTTGGCATTCTTATTATAAAATTCTTAGGGTCGGGATTCTTCAGGTCATCGTCTTTCTAAAGATTTCTGGAAAGATTCTGATGCCTTTAGGTAGTTGGGAAGACCAAGGCAACAAGAATGGGATATTAACCAAGGTATTAGTGATGAAGAAATTTGCAAAGCAATCTTCTCCACTCCTAACTTTAAAGCTTGTGGTCCTGATGGTATTCCAATGGAATTCTTCAAAGCTTTGATTCCTTGTAAAGATGATTCAGAAGGATCAAATGATAATAATAGTAATATTTCATCTGGTTTTAAATGTCTCAAAGCCTTAATCAATCGTATTTGGAATGGTGATTTCTCAAAATCATGGAATAACACATTGATAGTTTCTATTTCATAAAAAGAGCGATGGATCAGATTGTAATAACTATCATGACATCTCTCTTATTGATAATGGATTAAAAATTATAACAAAAAATCATAGCTAATAGAATATCTAAATATGGGAATTGATCAAGGATTTATAAGACCTGAATAATATGGATTTCGTAATCGAGAAGAATGTATTAATCTTTTACACTTCATCAAGAATTCTATGTTAGAGACGAAAATTTAAAAATAAGGATACTTAACCATGCATTTTTTTTTTTTTGGACCTTAAAAAAGCGTATGACTCAATGCCCATATATAATGTTTTAATGAAGATTCATCACTTTGGTCATTAGAGGTGCTGCTATAAAATTTATTGAAAACTTATACTTAATCTTCCAAGGGGTTGTGTAAAAAGGGTTTGAAGGACAATTATCAGATTCATTTTTAGTATTTAAGAAAGGTGTTTCGTCAAGGTTGTTCCCCTCTCACCTTACTTTATTTAAACTTGTTCATTAATGGCATTTTTAATAATTATAATAAATATGGCATCTCTATTGGTGATAAACGTTGTTGTAGAGGTCTTTTTGCAGATGACATTGTGTTATGTGCTCCAACAAGATCCCAACTTAAGAAATTGTTAAAGTTTGCCAGTAGATGGGCTAGAAATAATGAAATAAAATTTGGTATCAATAAATGTGCCAGTCTAGTAGTACGAGGGGAAGTTTCTAGATTTCTTTATCATAGTAATCCTACCTTTTATCTTTTAAGTCAAGAGTTACCTAAAACGAATTGTTATATTTACTTAGGTGTACCGTTTTTCAAATGTTTTAGAATTGAAACCCATCATACAGAGAATGAATAATAAAGTTAGAAATGCACTTTATTCCATTAAAGGATTTCTTAAGAATCCTCATATTCCTATCCCTTATAAAAGAATGTTATTTTCTGCTAATAGTAAATTGGCAAGCTTCGTATTATGTACCTCTACTTGGATCGAAATAAAGAAAGAATGAGAAGTACACAGAAACTAGTTAATTCAGGATTATACCGGATCGAAGGATTTTTCTAATTGGAAATAGCTTTACATTCCTTTATCCCTTTTATTGTGTTTCTAAAGAACTTAACATTCTTCCTCTTTTCGGCGAAATGTGCGATTGCTCAGGTAAGGTTGCTTTAAAAAAAAAAAATGGAAAAACTCGAATTGCATTATTTTATGTTTTTAAACTTTAGAGATATATTACGTTGTAGACATCATGCATGGGATAAAGAAAGTGAAAATTTTAGCTGGTAAAATAGATAAATTTCCTTCAAAAAAAAAAAAAAAAAAAAAAAAAAAAAAAAAAAATTGTAAACTTTTACTGGGATAGAGATATGACAGGAAAATCAAATTATTTTAATTATTTAACTATTTAATTATTTTAATTATTTTAATTATTTAATTATTTAATTATTTAATTATTTAATTATTTATTATTTATTATATATTATTTATTATTTATTTTTTATTATTTATTATTTATTATTTTATTATTTATTAATTATTATTTATTATTTTACTATTTATTATTTATTATTTATTATTTATTATTTATTATTTATTATTTATTATTTATTATTTATTATTTATTATTTATTATTTATTATTTATTATTTATTATTTATTATTTATTATTTATTATTCAATTATTTGTTATTTATAATTTATTATTCAGTTGTTTAATAATTAATAATTAATAATTAATATTTATTTAGTATTTGCTATTTAATTATTTAATTATTAGTATTATTAGTATTATTTTTCTTTTTTTTTTTTTTTTTTTTAAAACCACTTTTTACTTTTTACATATTCATAAAATTAACTCTTTATTTTGCATATAAATTGGAATCAATCTATTGGATATAGCAGTATATGAATAAAGATTGTTGTAAAATAAAAATACATCCTAGTATAAATAGAAAATAATAGCCAACTTCTATTGATTTATTTAATGATGAAAGTCCTATCCTTTAATTATTTTTTTTAATAACAAAAATATATATTATATGAAAAGTATTTATGTCACTATTTTTGTTTTTGTTTATGAATACATACAAATTTTTTTATGCACCATTAAAATTATTTTAAGAATTATTGATTTTACATTACCAAATATACAAAGTCTTTCAAAAAGCATAAAATAATAAACTAATATATATATATATAATAGTTTTTACCATTTCTTTTGATTCTTTCTTTTAGAAATAATTAAATAAAATTATTTATTTATTTATTTATTTATAAATAGTTGTACTAATAAATATTTAAAAATTTATGGCGTTAAATTACAACAAATATAAACATTACAAAATGCAACAATAAAAATAGAAATTTTTATATTTTATTTAGTTCTTCTATAATAATAATAAAAATTTATTGTATATTTAGTTCTTTTCTAATAATAATAAAAATTTATTTTATATTTAATTCTTTTTTTAATAATAATAAAAATTTATTTTATATTTAGTTCTTTTCTAATAATAATAAAAATTTATTGCATATTTAGTTCTTTTCTAATAATAATAAAAATTTATTTTATATTTAGTTCTTTTCTAATCTATCTACATTACTTCCAAAAAATTGGACTTAAATAGTTTAATTTAATTTACACCAATAATTTTGAATTTTAATATTTTTTTTTTTTTTATTTTTTTTTAAAAAAAAAAAAAAATTTAAAATAAAACAAAAATAATAAAAAAAGGAACTAAAAATATATGTATAAAAAATATATATAAAAAAAAATTTTTTTTCCTTTTTTTTTTTTTTTTTTTTTCTTTTATAGTTTTTTTATTTTAAATTTTCATTAATTTCCCTTTATTAGTTTTCATGGCTCAAATTACTAATGAAATTATAGGCGGAATTGAAGTTTTACCCTCTGACGGAGAACTTGAAATATATTTTTCGACTTCGGAATAAGATAATGAAAGTTTAACTAATGTTATTGGAGGTGATCAAGATAATGATGACAATATTTCATCTCATTCTAATAATCTTACTATAAATGAAAATTGTAATCATAATATTGTGAAAATTAATGAAAATAATAACAATGGTGAATTTCCGCTCCTCTGTGCAATTAAAAGTGGTCAAATTGAATTAGTTAAAATATTAATGAATTATGCTAATGAAAATGATATCTTTCTGAGAATAAATAAAAAGAACAACGAAGGTACTTCTCCACTTTTGGCGTCCATAATTGTAAATAAAACAGAGATAGTTAAATTAATAATTGATTATGCCAAAAAGAACGATATTGTTTTGAAAATTAATGACAAGAATGAAAAAGGACAAACTCCTTTACTCTGTGCCATTCAAGGAAATAATATTGAAATGGTTAAATTATTATTTGATTATGCCAATAAAAACGAAAGTACTTTGAAACTTAATGAAGTAAATAATGAAAAGAATTACTCTCTTCTTAGTGCCGTTATTAACAATAATATTGACATGGTTAAATTATTAATCGATCAGGCTAAAATACATGATATCATTTTGAAGGTGAATGAAGAAGGTAACCATATGAAGTCTCCACTCTTTTGGGCAGTTGAAAATAATAATATTGATATGGTGAATTTACTCATTGATTATGCTAATCAATATAATATGGTTTTTGATATAAATAAACAGAATGATCATGGTGATTATCCAATTTTAACGGCGATTACTCACAATAACATTGATATGATTAAATGTTTAATTCAATATGCTGAAACTAAAAAAATTATTTTGAACCTTAATGGCATTAATAATGAAAGTAATTATCCATTTTTAAGAGTCATTATTAACAAAAATGTAGAAATGATGAAATTATTAGAAAATTATGCTAATGCTAATGATATCATTTTGAAAATAAATAATGAAAGTAATAACGATAGAAATGATTCATATCTAAGTGTTTTTGAAGCAAGTGATGATAAAATAAAGCAATTAGTAATGGATTATGCTATTAATAGTAATCAATTTGAAGTTATTAAATCATTAATATATTATGGCATTGAACATAATATTGACTTGAAAATGAATGAAATGAATGACGATGGTGATTACTTATTATTAAAATTTATTAATAAAAATAATACGGAAATGGTTAAACTATTAATTGAATACGCCTATAAAATGGAAAAAATTTTGAAAACAAATATAAAGAATGAACAAGGAGATAATCCACTTTTGAAAGCAATTGAAAATGATAATATTGAAATAGTTGAAAATTTGATAGATTATGCCATTAAAAATGACACAAGTTTAAAAATTAATGAAAAGAATAAAAATAATGATTATGCACTTTTGAAAGCTTCAGAAAACAATAATACTGAAATGATAAAATTATTAATTGATTATGCCAATAAAAATGATATCATTTTGAAAATAAATGATGAAAATAACGACGGATACTCCGTAATTAAATATGCAGATGAAAATAATAATGGAGATATAATTAAATTATTAATTGATTATGCCAATAAAAATGATATTAAATTAAAAATGGCAGAAGTGGATGAAAAAGAAAAACAATATCTTTTAGTTGAATCTTAGATATTTTATTACTATTATTATTAATATAATTATTATTATTATTTAAATAATTAAATATTTAAAATTAAAATTAATTAAATTTTAAAATTATATCCTCTGTAAATATATATATACATATAATTTTACATTTAAAATTAAAATAAAATTTAACAAATTTATTATTAATAAAAATTTAAACAAATTTTTTATTTTTGTTACATTTGTATAGAAATGAATTAAGTTAATATAAAGTTAATAAATAAATTAATAAATAAATAATTTTAATATATAACATCAATTTAGGATTAAAGATTTTTTTTTTTTTTTTTTTTTTTTTTTTTTTTTTTTTTTTTTTTTATATTTGTTATTATTTTTATATTTATTTTTTTTTTTTAAAAAAAAAAAAATTAGAATATATTCTTTAAAAATAATATATATCTTTGAAATTTTCATTATATACAACCCGATTGGAACATTGTTTTTTTTTCTAAATGCTATCTTTTCCGTGAATTTCAAATGAAATATTTTTAAGGATAATTGAAATTCTTAATGAAAAAATTTTTTTTATAATTGCCAATTATTGCCTAAAATCCAATAGTAATGTATATACTGTGATCAAAAATATGAATAATATAGAATTAAGTTCTAATTCTAATTGTAGAAATGAAGTATATAATATTAATAATAATAACAATAGAAATAGTATTGCTAATAAGAGTAGAATTAGTGATAGTGAAAATAATAGTATCGTTACTAATAATGTAGTGATTAGATCAATCAGTGAAAATTATGTTAGTTTAATTTAAGTAATTTTCTAAATAATGAGTGTGTCAATATATATGTGACGTGGTACCGATGATATAACTTCCTTCATGGTGGAAGAGATGTAGACCTTATTGATTTAAATTATAAAAAGGGAATGAGATGTTTTTTTTTTTATTTAAGAACCAAATCATTTCTGGTGATTATTCTAAAAATGACATTCTTGATGCTATCTGCTGTACTCTTTTACATAAATTATGCCTTAGGCTTAGTATTCGACAAGGATTCCTATTACGAAAGTATAAGCGCAAACTAACCAAGGAGCGTCAATGCCGAAAATGAAGTTGTTGTTAGGACAGGCCTAGCAGGGACAATCAATGCCTCTGAAGGAAGAAGAAGACCATTATTTCTTTCCGATCGTCAATTCAAAGCTAACCTTAATCCAGGATAAAAATTCCTTTTTTTAAAATAGAAATATCATAATCTTGGAGGTAAGGTTCATTGCCTCTGAACTTTTATTTTTTTTTTTGATCTTTTTTTCAGTAAAAAATTTTTATTTATTTATTTATTTATTTTTTTTTATTTTGTTGTTATTTATGTTGAAATACAATTTAATTAAAAGTATTCAATTCTATTAATAAATATATATAATTATATAAAATTATTATATATAAATTTTTTTTTTTTTTTTTTTTTTTTTTTTTTTTTTTTTTTTTTTTTAATATACGTATATAATGATTCCAATATATTATTATTTTTATATAATAATACCTAAGCATTATGAATAACAAGAAAAAAAAATGGATAGTCCATTCATGATAATTTATATAGAATTGATATAAAACAAATATGTGTAGTAACATATTTGTATATTTAATAATAATAATAATTAAATATTGAAATTTATATCTTTTTGATAATTTATTTTATTTTATTTTTTATTTCAATATGTATTATTATAATAATAATAATTATAATACTTTAATTCATATAAATTTTATATAGTTCTATATATTAAAATATATAATTAATAAATTACCTATTTCTTATCAATAGATTAAATTATTTATATTAGAAAGAGAGGACTCTCTTGTAAATTTTTAGGAAATAGAATTATTATTTTAATTGTAAGAATATTATAATTTTATTAATAAATTTTTACTAAACTACCATTTTAAAAACCCACTGCTTATAAATTATTACACATAAAAGTCCAGCATATCAGAATATATATCACGTGAAACATATGTTACATATACAAGTTACACAAAGGATTATTAACATAAATTTATACACCATAAAAGAAATGAAAAACATAAATACAACTTTTAATAAATTATATAATAAA
>JACVTC010000008.1:1155000-1167500 GCA_016946835.1 Neocallimastix lanati (nom. inval.) | reverse complement strand
AACAATACGAGTTCTACTGGCATTTTCTATAGCAAACTTTGTTTTACCATTTTTACCGGCAATACGACCAATAGCTCTGGAAAGATGATCTCCATGTAACGTTTTAACATCCTTAATTTCAAAAGTATCAATATATAAATCGTCAAGACGTAATAATGCAATAGCATCCTGAATTTTTTTTTTTTTTTTAAATAAGATATAGATAAAATAAATTTTTATTTTATAAATATATAATATATATATATAAATATAAAAATATAAAAAAATAAATATTGAAATTTATTATATTTGAAAAAAAAAATTACAATATAATTAAATTTTAAATTATTAATTTAGAAATTAGAAAAAATATATATATATTTTATTTTATTTTTTTTTATTTATTTTATTTTTTTTTTTTGAATAGAATACTAAATTTATTTAACTATATATAATATATATTAATATTAATAATAAAAAAAAATTTTTTTTATTTTATTACCTCTACTTCAAAACCAAGTGAAAAGGCTTTAACAAAATCGTGACCTTTTTGAATAGCACCTAAATCTTCGGTATATTTTGAAGTCTAATAATACAATAATAATAATAATAATAATAATAAAAATAAAATTTTTTTTATTAATATATATTATCCAAAAACTTTTTTTTTTATTAAAAATAAAAAAAAAAAAAAAAAATTGATTTTTATTTTTCATTTCCAAAAATTTTTTTTTTTTTTTATTATTTGTTTTATTTGCTTGCTTTAATTGATAATTACTTTTAATTCGACGGCTCTCTTTTTAATATTCATTTTTACTTGTAATTTCATGTGTTGAACTAAAGGTGTATATATTTTTAACCAATTATTCTTTAAAGGAGTCATTCTGTGTGGAGGAATTAAAATTCTTCTAAATTCTTTTTTATTACCCTTTAATTAACAATATATTTCATTTCATTTCATAAATATATATATACAAATATTTTAATATATATATTTTTTATATTTAAAAAATGATTATTAAAAAAAAAGGTTATATAAAACATGAAATTTTATTGAAAAAGACATTGAATTAGACATAGAATTATTTTTTATGAAAATGATTTTAATTTTGAAAACATTATTTAATAAATAATATATAAAATTAAATAATAAAAAAAAAATAAAAAAATATTAGTATATATATATATAAAATTATAATAAAAGAGTTAAATAAAAGTTATAATATATATTTATATATATAGTCTTTTTTTTTTTTTTTGAAATAAAAAAAAAATTATTACAATTAATTCTGAAGCTTTTAATGGAGCAAATTCTGGCTTATCATTTTTCATTTCAACATCTTTAACTTGATTTACTTCTTGAGAAGTAAGTTCAACTTGTTGTGGTGCTATAACGTCGGTATCCATTATGAATTTTATTTTAATTTATATTTCTTTTTTTATAATATATAATAAAAAAAAAATATAAAAAACGGTATTCAATAATTATAATATTTTTTAAAAAAAAAAAAAAAGAAAAAATTTAATTTTTTTTGGATGAAAAATAGATTAAAAATGAAAATTTTAATTGAAAATATAACCAATAATATATTAGAATATATTTTATTATATCAAAATTTTAATAGTCAATATTTGAAGTAATATAAGAAATTTTTAAATATTTAAATCATTAAATAAGAGAAATTAGAATTATAAAAAAAAAATATAAAAAAATATAAATATTTATTTATATACAATTATAAAATAAGGATATACAACATTTAATATAGAACAATATATTTTAAATACAATTTGATAAAATAGAAAAAACAGGCGCAGATTGATATGATTGGCTATTTTAAATACAAAAACAATTTTTTTTTAAAATTTTAAAAAATAATAAAATGTAGAAAAGATAATAATAAATAATTAAATAATAAATAATAAATAATAAATAATAAATAATAAATAATAAATAATAAATAATAAATAATAAATAATAAATAATAAATAACAAATAATAAATAATAAATAATAAATAATAAATAATAAATAATAAAATAATAAATAATAAATAATAAATAAATAAATAAATAATAAATAATAAATAATAAATAATAAATAATAAATAATAAATAATAAATAATAAATAATAAATAATAAATAATAAATAATAAATAATAAATAATAAATAATAAATAATTAAATAATAAATAATAAATAATAAATAATATATAATATATAATAAATAATAAATAATAAATAATAAATAATAAATAATGAATAATAAATAATAAATAATAAATAATAAATAATAAATAATAAATAAAATAATAAATAATAAATAATAAAAAATAAATGATGAATAATAAATAATAAAAAGTAAAATAATTATTGAATTAAATATTTTAAGGATATGTTTATGGTAATTAAACTAAGATTTTATGAAAATACCATATATTAAAATGCTTTATTATTATTATTTAATTTTTTTTTTTTTTTAATTATAAATTTTTATTTAATTAAATATTATTACTAATTTTTTTGTTAAAAAAATTTCTGTTCTAAATGAAATTGAATATAAAGTAGAAATAGAAATAGAAATAGAAATAAAAAACCATTGCAAATTACAATACTACTAATTAGGTATATATAAAAAGAGAAATTTTATAAAATATTATTTTTATCAATAATAATAATATTAATAAAATAAAGTAAAGTAAAGGAAATGAAAAGTCTACATAATTTTATAGTATTTTGATATCTCTATGGGATGTATTGTAAATGAAATTTTAATAAATATTTATATATTAAGTTTAGTTGATATATAAAAATTAATATAATCTAAAAATCTAAATGAATGATGTTATATTTTTTTAAAAAAAGAAGAGAATTTTTTTTTTTTTGTTTGGTTGTATGGTTGTTTGTGTCTGATTCTTTTTAATATAAATTTAATTTGCATTACATATATTGAAAATGATGTAATGTAATATTATTATTATTATTATTATTATTATTATAATAATCATTATATGCTATTTTTTTTTTTTTTAAAAAAAAAAAAAATATTAATCTATAATGTAATATATCAAATTATAATTATTTTTATATTGTATATATATTTGTTGTTATATTAAATAAATAGAAAAAAAAAAAGAAGATGATTGTTTTTATATTAATTTCCAAAGTCCAAATGCATTTTTTCCTTCTGATAATTTTTCAATAGCTAAACCTAAATCAGGATCCCAAGCAATAGCATCATCATTTACTTTAAGAATTGAAGAAACTTCAGTATAACAATCACCATTGGATCGATTTTCTATTGTGGCATATTCATCTTTTTGTAGATCGACTTCAAAATCATCATTGATAATTATATTTTGATTTTCAATTTCCGGTAATACAAAAATTGGTGGTTTGGGTTTAGTATATTCTTGTCCATTTGTTTTCATTAGATCAGGCTTAATTAATTTAATATAATAAAATATAATATAATCATATTATTATTATTAATAAAAAAGATTATTAAAAATAAAAAAAAAAAAAAAAAAAAAAAAAAAAAAAAAAAAAAATAATAATAATAATAATAATAATAAAATATAATATTTAATTTAATAAATTGTAAAATATATATATATATATACAAATAATATTTTAATAAAAAAAAAAAAAATCAAAGATATTAATATATATACACATATATTTATATATCAATATATAAATAGAAATAATGTATTAATTTAAATATATTATGAGACATACGTATTCCTCATTTCCTTCCAAAGATATAATACCAAAGTTTGGCTTTTGATTAGCAATTCTCCAATAACTTTTTATTTCTTTTGCTGATTTTTTTAATAATTCTAATGGGTCAATTCTAAATCCAAGTAAATAACCACCTGTCCTTGAAAATGTTTGCAATACTAATGCATTTCCATATTGCGTATTTTTTAATTTTACTTCAGACTTTATAAATATTTAATATAAATTAAATTAAATAATTATATATATGTATATATATGTATATATTTTTTATATATTTTTTATATTTTTTTTATTGTATTTGAATTAAATAATAATAATAATAATAATAATAATAATAATAATAATAATTAATATTGTTTTGTATTATATTTATTGTTAATAAATTCTTTTTTTTTTTTTTTTTTTTTTTTTTTTTTTTTTTTTTTTTTTTTTTATCTTTTTAAATAAAAAAAATAAAAACTTACAATCTGAATATATGGTATACTGACATTAAAACTTTCATTATTAATGGCATGCCATACACATCGTATATTTGTAATATACATTATACCAATATTTCCAATATTATTTGATAAATTACAAACACCATTAATCTTTATTTATTTTTTTTTTTTTTTTTTTTTTTTTTTTTTTTTTTTTGGTAGAATTCAATATTATTATTTCAAAAATAATAAATTAAAAAATAAAAATGTGTATATATATATGTATAATTTAATTAATATTAATATTGTTATAATATATATATTTTAAAGAAAAAAAATAATAAAATAATATTTATTTATGTAAAATTATATTTTATAATTATTAAACAATTACTTTCTCTTTTATTTCTTCTTCTGGTAATAAATCTAACTCTGAACCATTAAGGAGGGCTCCTCTTATTTTTATTTCGCGATATATTCTACTGGTACTGTATGCTCTTTTATCATATGAATTATAGGATTATAATTAATTAAATTTATTCCAAATAATTTGTTAATGAATAATAATAATAATATAATAGTAACAATAGTAATAATAAAAGTAATATAATTATAAAATAATATAATAATAATATTATTAAAAAACTATTATATATATATATATATATATTTTTTTTTTTATAATTCTATATTTTAATAGTTTTCTATTGATAATAATAATAATAATAATAATAATAAAAGGATAGAAAAGAAATTAATTATTTACTTATGAACACTTTTGACAGTGATAAAGAGTTTTCCTAGTTCTGGTTTATGTGGATAAGTAAATATAAATTCATAACGTGTTTGATGATAGGCTGCAAATAAATAGAGGGATTGAGTTGATCCCATTAATTTTGACTGTGCTGAACGTGATGAAACTGTGAAAATACAATTTTGGCCTATACCTTTTTTTTTTTTTTTTTTTTTTTAATTTTTAATTTTTTATTTTTTCAATTTTTAATTTTTTTTTTCAAATTTTTAATTAAATTATTTGATAATATTATAATGTCGGTTTTAAAGTGAAATTGTCCATAATGTATAAGAAGTTCAATAAAAAAAAAAATAAGTAAAATAAAAATAAAAAATAAAAAATAAAATAGGAAGTGAAAGATAATAATTAATATAATAAATATAATTAATATTGTATTTTTTTTTTTTTTTTAATTTTTAATTTTTAATTTTTTTTAAGTATATTAGTATTGGTGGCAATTATTAATTTCTTTATATGGAAATTTTTAATTTATTTATTTGTTCATTAATAAAAAAAATGTTTTTTTTTTTTTTTTTTTTTTTTTTTTTTTCTTCTCCAAAAGTCGATATGGAGATAGATGCATTTTTTTATTTTTTTGTTTTTGTTTTTCAATTTATTATTATTATTATTATTATTATTTTGTAATTTTTTTATTTTTTTTTGTAAAAAAAAAATTATAATAGATAAAATATTTACTAATATTTCTTCTTATATTTTTTTCTGAAAACCAAATAACTCTTAAATTTGTGATTGTTATCGTTCCACTTTCACCTTTACTACCCTTTATATCTTCAATATTATTAAAATGATCAAATATGATTTCTCCTGGACAAAGTTGAAGTGCACTATTTATTTTTTATATCAAATATATATATATGTGTGTGTGGATGTATTTTTTTTTTATTTTTTCATTAAATTATATAATTGATATAATTAATAATTAAGTATGTTCAAAAAAAAATATATAGTTATATAATATTGTTATATTATTTATAAAAATGATAATTATTATAGATAAAATAGATAATAAAATGATAAAATAAACAGAATGAATTAATGGTATTCAAAAATTAGTACTAATATTTTTTTATTTTTATTTTTTATTAGTATTTTTCTTTTTTTTTTTTTTTTTTTTTTAGGAATTCTATAATTATACCTTTTTGATATATCAAAGCAAACTTCATTATCTTGCCATATTTGATTTATTGATGTAGATATTGACATTTTTATGAAAAAAAAGAGTGGGTATGTTATTTATTCTATTCTTTTATTATTATTATTATTATTATTATTTATTATTTTTTTGTTTTTTTTATTTTTATTTTATTTTTTACGTATATAAATATTTATGTTTTAATTTTTTTTAATAATTTATATATATATATTATTTTTTTCTTTATAATTAATATATTAAATAGTTCAATAGTCCTATGGTATTATTCTGTTATGAATATATATATATATATAAATATTTTTTCTTTTGATAGTATTTTTATGTAATTTTCAATATGATTTTTTTTTTTTTTAAAAAAAAAAAAATTTATTTTGTTATATTTTGTTGATAAAGGTTGAAAAATTTTAATTATAATATAAATATAAAATTTAATAAAAAAAAAAAAAAAAAACTTTTTTTTTTAATTAAAAAATGGATTATATTTTAAAAATTGATATTACATTAACAAAAATTTTATTATATTTTTTATTAATTATTATATAATAATAATAATAAAAAGAGTATTTATTAATAAATAGTCAATAATAAAGTATAAATAATAATAATAATAATAAATAATAAATAATAATAATAAATAATAATAATAATAATAATAATAAATAATAATAATAATAATAATAAATAATAATAATAAATAAATAATAATAATAATAATAATAATAATAAACTTTCCATAAACGTTTATACATGATTAGAATTTTAAATATCTTTATTAAAATTTAATTATTTTATTATTTATTATTTATTATTTATTATTTATTATTTATTATTTATTATTTATTATTTATTATTTATTATTTATTATTTATTATTTATTATTTATTATTTATTAATTATTATTTATTATTTATTATTTATTATTTATTAATTATTATTTATACTTTATTATTGACTATTTATTATTTATTATTTATTATTTATTATTTATTATTTATTATTTATTATTGATTATTGATTATTTATTATTTATTATTTATTATTTATTATTTATTATTTATTATTTATTATTTATTATTTATTATTTATTATTTATTATTTATTATTTATTATTTATTATTTATTATTTAATTTTTCAATTATTTATTATTTTATTATTTATTATTTGTTATTTATTATTTATTATTCATTATTTATTATTTATTATTTATTATTTATTATTTATTATTTATTATTTATTATTTATTATTTATTATTTATTATTTATTATTTATTATTTATTATTTATTATTTATTATTTATTATTTATTATTTATTATTTATTATTTATTATTTATTATTTATTATTTATTATTTATTATTTATTATTTATTATTTATTATGTATTATTATATTTAACTAGAGATAAATTTTAAAATTTTTAATAAAAGTTAATTTATAAAAATAAAATAAAATAAAAAAATAAATGTATATTAAAAAATTAAAAATCGTTGTATATATGATATTATTCTTTTAATTTTTTTTTTCTTTTTTTAATTTTAAATTATTTTATATAGAATATATAATCAATCTTTTTTTTTCTTTAATGATAAAAAACTTTTAATTAAAAAAGATTTATTTTACACAAATAAATATTATAGAATAAATAAATAAATAAATAAATAAATAGATAAATAAATAGATAGATAGATAGATAAATAAATAAATAATTTTAATAAATTAATTTTTATATTATCATTAACTAAAACCAAAAATTAAAAAAATATTTAAATCAGAAAAATAGTTAATAAAGACATTTTATAAATTTAAATATATAATTTAAAAGACTTCCCATTTATCAAAAATTATAATTAATATATTATTATTAGTGTATGATCATACATAATATGGATTTTATATTTTAATATTATTATTCAATATAAACTATATGATATATGTTCTAGCCTCTATTATTTGAACAATTTACAATGTATTCTAATTAAAATTTATCTAATTGTTCATTTTATTGCATGTATGGTTTCATTCATTAGGTTTGATAATTTTATATATATATTTCTTTTGACATTGTTTTAAGTAAATTGTGATATCATCTTAAATAATACACATTGAATAATAAAATTAACAATCTATAATTTAATAGGCTAAGCAGTAAAAGAAAGGAAACCTATTAAAAGTAAATAAGTTAATTTATGGGAATGAAAATAACAATATAAATTAAATTTATTATAATTCTTAATGTAGATAATCTATAATCTATAATATAATAAATTTTTTATTTTCTTTCTATTATTTGTATATTTGTATCATTGGAATCTAGATTATAAATTTTCCTTTAAAAAAATAAATAAAAAAAAAAAAAACTATAATAAATAAAGTTTATTATTCTAAAAAGCTATAAAAATTTTAATTTTAATTTATTTTTGTTTTTTATACCAACGAATATTTTTTTCACTTTGCATCCTTTTAGCCTAACATAATAATGTAAAAAGAAAAATATTAATAATAATAATAAAAATAAAAAAAAATAAAAAAAAAAAAAAATAAAAAATAAAAAATGTAAAATAATTATAATATGTAGATGAAGTAATAAAATAAAGGACTTTATTTATTGATTAAAAAACAATCAAAGATTAATAGAACCAATAGTAATTAATTAATTATTAGTGATAGATAAATAAATAAATAATAAATAATAAAAAATAAATAATTGAATAATAAATAATAAATAATTAAATAATAAATAATAAATAATAAATAATAAATAATAATTAATAAATAATAAATAATAAATAATAAAAAAGAGTATAAATAATTGAATAATAAATAATAAATAATAAATAATAAATAATAAATAATAAATAATAAATAATAAATAATAAATAATAAATAATAATAATAATAATATATAATAAATAATAAAATAATAAATGATAAATAATAAATAATAAATAATAAATAATAAATAATAAATAATAAATAATAAATAATAAATAATAAATAATAAATAATAAATAATAAATAATAAATAATAAATAATAAATAATAAATAATAAATAATAAATAATAAATAATAAATAATAAATAATAAATAATAAATAATAAATAATAAATAATAATAATAAATAATAAATAATAAATAATAAATAATAAATAATAAATAATAAATAATAAATAATAAATAATAAATAATAAATAATAAATAATAAATAATAAATAATAAATAATAAATAATAAATAATAAATAATAAATAATAATAATAATAATAATAATAATATATAATAAATAATAAAATAATAAATGATAAATAATAAATAATAAATAATTAATAATAAATAATAAATAATTGAATAATAAATAATAATTGAATAATAAATAATCCTTTATATATAAGAATCTTGATGGAATTTTGGAACGATTTAAATAAAATAGATAATATATAATGATAATATAATGTAATATATTATTTTATGGAAGTCTTTCAATTACTATTATATAATTTCTATAGGGCATAAACATTTGTGTAACGTTACATAGAATATGAATCGATATATTATTATCCTTTTTTGTCTCATAACAATAAATTAAATGAAAATAAAGATTTTATGAATTTTATGATATGATTAAAGAAAAATAAAAATATTAATAAAATTTATATAAATTGTAATTATAATTATTAATATAAATATATATATTATGATTATGTATAAATATTATATAATTTATATAAGATTTTTCGAATATAAAATATAAATAATAAATAATAAATAATTAATATTAAATAATACCTAATAAATATTAAATATTAAAAATTAATTATTAATATTTTAATTATTTATTGATTTCATTGAAAAAAAAGATATCACCCAAATTTTCTTTTTTTTTTCTCTAAATAATAATAAAAAAAAAAAAAAAAAAAAAAAGGAAAATTTAAAATAATTCAATGTTATATTTAGAGTAGATGAAATATTAATAGAATTCAACAAAAAATATATTATATATATATAATATTTTTATTTGAATATTTATTTATTATTTAAAAAAAATTTTTTTATAAAAATCTTTTTTTTAAATAATAATAATAATAATAATAATAATAATAATAATAATAATAATAATAATAATAATAATAATAATAATCGTAATATATAAAAGCAATAATTTAAGCAATAATAAATCAAATCAAGATAATAAAATAAAAACTTTATTATTTAAACTCTTGATTTTATTATAGATAAAATTTAATTTTCAACAATCAATATAAAAAAAAAGAAAAAAAAAATGGAAACCGTTGATAGAAAAGAAGGATCTTATGTATTATTCGATCCAAATGATATGAGAAGAACTTTAAATACTTTTATATCAAAACGTACTATGCTCTTATTATACTTTAAAAATTTTTACGAAGATGAAGCATATTATTTTAATACCCTCGAATTCAACACTCAAGCTATCATGCTATATATCCAAGAGAACGAAAAATTAAAAAGAAGGTATTAATTTAATTATATAATATAAATCAATTTTTATTTTATTATTATTATTATTATTTTTTTATTTTTTGTTTTTTATTTATTTATTTATTAATCAAAAGCATAATGGAATTAGAAATTTAAAGATTTCAATAATAATAAATAAGAAATTTAGTATATACTAAAAATTTTTTAGAGAGTTTAGTTTTTAATAAAAATTTTATATATATTTAAAGGAAATGGAGAGAAATGACATTTTAAAAATAATTCTTATCTATTTTATTACTATTATTATTAATCTTACTATATATACATATATATATATATATATATATTTTTTTTTTCTTCTTTATCCCTATATTAATTTATATTATTTAAATAATGTAGAATAAGTAGTTGGGCACAATTAGGTTATAGTATAGGTGATTTACTTGCCGTTCCAAATGTTGCCGAATTTACTAAAGCTTTAAACGTTTTAGTTTCAGAATTTGAACATGATAAAAATGAATCAACTTCACAGAAAATGGTAAATAATTTTATAAAATAATTCATTTTAAAAAAATTATATATATATATATATATATATATATTTTTTTTTTAAAAAAAATATGAATTGTTTTACTAATATATATCTTAATTTTATATATATATTAAATCTATCTATATAAAAATTTTTATATATTTTTTATAATATTATAACTATATATTTTCTAATTATTTATATTCTATATTTTATATATACCGTTCTTCATTAATATAATTATATTATTATATATTGTTATGGTAATGTTTTTTTTTTTTTTTTTTTTTTTTTTTTTTTTTCTTTTTAATAATTTATTTTATTAGAAACAATTATTAAAGAAGAATAAAAAAGAAAATAATTCATTGAATGCTACAAACATTACTTTCAATGAAATGCCAAATACCGTAAATATCAAATAAATTTAATATATAAATAATTAATAATAATAATAATAGTAATAACAATAATAATAATTATAATAATTAAAAAAAAAAAAAAAAAAAAAAAAACATATATATATATATAAAGAAGTTATATATATTATTTTATAATACTTTATTTGATATTTTAATTTTTATATTATATTAATTATTATATCTTTGATTGATTATTTAATATATATATGTATAATATATAAAAATCTTTTTTTATGTTAAATTAAAAAGCCGTTTGATTTTGACTTTTTACAAACCTTCTTTGCATTATGTGATGTTACTGCAGAAGCTTATAAAAAAATATTACAAATCGATGAAAAATATTTAACTAAAGGATATTTTGATATTGTAACAAGAATAGATACAAATATAAAGGTATACAACAAGTTTAAGATTAATTATAGATAAGAAAAATAGTATATACAATGCATCATATATTAATTCATTATTAATATTTTTTTTTATTATATTTATTAATGAATTTATAATAATAAATTATCACTATTATTTATTTTTACTTTTATTTTTATTTTTATTAATAAATAATTGCTATATATTCACACTTAATGATTTATCATCGTCATAAATTCATTCGAAATTATCATAAAATAATAATAAATTTTTATATATATATGTGTAATCACTATAGAAAATTATATCATCTATAATAAAGGAAATCGATTTTTCAGTAAGACAAATATTGGCACAGGAATTCAATATTGTTATACGGTGCTTAATTGAAGAATAAATTATAATAGGAAAAAAAAAATTTTTTTTAACTATATTTTATACTTTTATTTTCTTTAATATTAAGCATCAAAGGATACCAATTAGTGTGAACTATTAAAAATAATAATAATAATTAAAAAAAAAAAAAAAAAAAGGAAGAAGAAGGAAGAAGATAAATATATATATTGATTAAATGAATATCAATATATTTTTTTTTTTTTTTTTTTTTTTTTGT
>JACVTC010000008.1:1125000-1152500 GCA_016946835.1 Neocallimastix lanati (nom. inval.) | reverse complement strand
ATAAAAATAAAATAATGGTATAATATATTCTAGTTTCATTTAATTAATATTTGTAAGACTTCACAAGGGCATTATTATACTGAAGTATAATAATTAACTTTGACTTCGCAATGTTAATCATAATTTTAAGATACAAAATTATGATCTTCATTGGTTGCGCTAGCCCTGCTGGCCTGTCTTACTGTTTCTTCAGCATTGACGCTCTTGGTAGTAGTAGTACGATTCGATTTGAACCTATTGAACAAAGACCATTGCTGGCCAATAGCAATAGGTATAATCGATTGGAGAAGTGCCGCAGTAACCACTAAGAACGGAGTATCAGAATAAGCACCTGATTTCATCTGGCACTTAAATAGATCCTCCCATTCCCTTGTACTGTTATTAATACTTCGACCTCCAAGAAGGAAATTAAACACTTTTTCACACACACTAGAATCAATATACACATTATTTTCAATACTATTACTAACATTACTAAAAATACTATTACTAATATTATTATTACTATTATAACTATTACTATTATTACTATTACTATTATCATTATTACTATTAACAATATCATTTGTTAGGTTGCCACGGTAAAAAGCATTATATAAAAATAAAATTTTATCATTAACTTTACTACGAGTATGATTGAAAAAGGGACAATCAATTAACCAATGACTTATCCATTGTTTATTACTTTTACAACAGGGACAAAAATTAGGACACATTTGATCCACTATTTTTGCAGCTTTAGCAATTCTAGCATCTAATCTATATCCGCTTCGTGCTCTCAATAGCCAATAGAAACCATATGAAAGATCAGGATAGTCATAACAAAGTTTTATAAATTTTGATGTTTCTTCGAATTTGTTTTTGTCATAAAACTCAGCTTTAATAGAATTGATTTTCATATCTCTTTTCCAATAAAAATCCTTGATTTTATTATCGTTATTACCTCTTTTCTCTAGTTTACGTTTAAGAGTTCTACTTTCTTTTGTCCATGTATATTTTCTAGATTTTGGAATATTATTAACTAAATAGGAAATAATACAATTTGAATTTTTCCATTTATCAAAACATTTGACCTGAGACAAAGCACACTTAGCTGACAATGGAGGAATATGTAAATCTTTTGAAATAGAATATACATTAATAAATGATTTGGCTTTTTGTATACCTGCAATCCATCTTAATCCTTTATTAATTAATTTCTGAGTATTATTTGTTCTCGTTTTATTTGAACCAAGTAAAGGTGCAAAGTAAGAGACTTTACTAAGTACATAAGAGTTAATTATAATCTTCTTAAATGGAATAGGAATTTTGGAATTTGAAAGAAATTTACTAACAGAAAAGAGAGCTTTAGTAACTTTAGAGTTAAGTAATTTAATAATAGGTTTCAACGATAAGCTTTTATCAAATGGTATACCTAAATAGGTATAACATTTAGTTATTGGAATTGGTTGACCAGCAAGATAAAAAGTAGGATCTCTTTTATTTTGAAAAAGAGGTGTGTCTGGTCGAATCACCATCGTTGCACACTTGTTAATTCCAAAATTCATCATATTAAATTTAGCCCATTCATTTACCTTCTTAAGCATTTTTTTCAACTTAGTTCTTGACGGTGCGCATAGAACAATATCATCTGCAAAGAGTCCACCACAACATCTAGATTCGCCTAAAGGAATTCCAAGTTCTGAAACATCATTAAAAATGTCATTAATAAAAAGATTGAAAAGAATTGGTGATAGTGGACAACCTTGTCTAACTCCTTTCATAATATTAAAAGATTCCGAATATTGATCATCAATTTTAACACTAGCTTTGGATGTCAAATATAGATTTTTTATAAATTGATAACATTTACCTCTAATACCTAAAGCATCTAATTTATATAAAATATTACCTATTGGAACAGAATCATATGCCTTTTTTAAATCTAGAAAAGCTAGGTAAGTTTCTTTATTATCATTTTTACGCCTTTGACAAATTTCTCGAATTGAAATAAATAAACTAACACATTCTTCTTTAGTACGAAATCCAAATTGCTCTGGCCTAATAAAATTATTTTTAAGTCCATATTCTGAAATTCTTTTGGAGACTATTTTCGAAATGAGTTTAATACCATTGTTAATCAGAGAGATACCTCGATAATTGTCACAATCAGATAGATCATCTCCTTTTTTAGGAATAGATATAATACTTGCTTCATTCCATGAGCTAGGAAATTCTCCATTCCAAATTCTTGAGTATATCTTCTGTAAACAATTTAAACCAGAAGAAGAATTATTTACTGAATTTTCGTCATCCGGAGGAATTAAAGCTTTATAAAATTCAATAGGAATTCCATCCGGGCCTGAAGCTTTAAAATTTGGAGTAGCCAAAATTGCTTCTCTAATTTCTTCTATACTGATGTCTTGATTTATATCCCATTCATTGTGTCTCGTATACCTAATTGTTCCATTGGAAAATTTATTATACCATTCGATTAATGCACTATTGATATCAGAATGGCTTGAAGCAAGTTTTTTATAGTGATTGTGCCATACTTCTAACTGTTCTTTAGTAGAAGTAGCTAGTTTACCATTTTTGTCCTTTACTGGAGAATTTGACATATTTTTAAATTTATCTACTTTTGCTGTTGTTTTAAGCCATTTCCAAGCTTTTTTAGGGTTATGAGATTTCATATATTCACATCCTGTATTAATCCAATGTTGGTATTCAGTTTTCCTATAAATATTACACATATGATGAATAATTTTGCACATTCTATTATATTTATCAATTAATTCTTCAAATTCATCTAAATTATGATAAGAACCTCTTCTTTTAATGGATTTATATAATTTCATTTTGAGTTTTTGCAAATTAAATATTTTCTGCGACATATGAAAAAAAGATTTTCGAACTTCTGAAATTGACGTGATATTAAGTTCCTTAGCAATATTGAATGAAGTTGAAATAAATTTCTTTGAAATATCATCAATACTAATATTAGGATCTGGAATCACTTCCTCTAATACACTAAAATAGTTGTTGTCAAAAATTGATTCTTTTTCATTTATACATTTTAATCTATCCCATTTAACTGTCTTTTTAGGCAGAGAGAAAGAATTATCTGAATTAACTGATGAAAAACATTTACCTTTTATTAATAAAGGTTTATGATCCGAAATGGGGGGAAAGTCAATAAAAGTACCATATGAAAGTAAATCTAACATATGATCATTGACAATCGCATGATCTATAGCAGATTCTCTATTACCTCTACTCCATGAAATTGGGGAGCCCCATAAGGGAAGAATTTTCCAATTACTAAATTTAGAGAGCAAATTACCTAATTTCTCAGTAGGTAAATTAAAATCACCAACCAACATTGAAGGATGAGAAGAGTGACTATTTAACCAAGACAATATTTCAATTCTAGCAGCTCTAGCATGAAGGCTATGGCCACTATGAGGTACGTACACATTACCAATAGAACATTTAGTGAAATTCCAAAAATTATAAGTATACAAGGAAATAATATACTCATAAGTGTTGTTTTCAAGAGAGGCTTGACAAGAATTATGAAACCCAATATAAAAACCTCTTTTACCGGGAATTTCATTATTAGCTTTTTTGAAGAAATGTTTGTAGTTTTTTAATGATACTCGACATGGATATTTACTGCTAGAACCTGAACCATTTCCTGTTTCCTGAAAGCATAAGAAGAGTGGTTTGTACATTGAAATAAAGAATTCAACACTGTCTTTTTTATCAAAGTTCCATCCATTAGTATTCCAACTGACACATAGAGAAAATTCTTTAACTGTATTATTATTAATATGAGTGTTATTAATATTATTGGAATTATTATAATTGATTGAACTGAAATTTGAATTTGAATCTGAGCTTGAAACTGAATTTAAACATAAATTTGAAATTGAACTTGAACTTGTACTTGAACTTGAACTTGAACTTGAACTTGAACTTGAACTTGAACTTGTACTTGAACTTGTACTTGAACTTGAACTTGAAATTGTACTTGAACTTGGACTTGAACTTGAACTTGAGCTTGTACTTGAACTTGAACATGAATCTGTATTTGAACTTGAATTTGAATTTTGACTTGAATCTGCATTTGAATTTGAAGTAGTGAATAAGTTGATATTATAAGATGAATTCACTTTTTCTGATAAGGAAAATGTTTCCTTTTGAGTGAAGAAAAACTGTATTTATGATTCCTTTTGCTACAATTAATAACGTTAATTGATGCACGTTTGAAACTATTAACAATACAATCAGTAATAGATGTTAATTCTTCTTCATTACCTACTATTTTAATTTTAAAGAATGCATCATTAAAATTAGCAATACGTTTAACTGATAAAACCTTATCATTTAATTCATTCAGAGTTTTCTTTAAATGTCTTCTCATTTTGATTTCTGGCCAAGATCGAAGTCCGCGGATAAAGAGTAGTTTCGTATTCTCCATTGGTATACCGTGGCACCTTGAACCTCTTAGAATGAAATTCTTATTTCTTATAAATTGGATTTCCATAATAGTAATAAAAAACTAAAAATTAATAACTAAAAAAAAAAAAAATAAAAAAAAGTCAATTTTTATTATAAAGTCTTGAGTATAATGAGAATTGTAATAATTTTATATCTTTTTGGAGTAAATAATTTCGATAATTAGTAGTTTGTTGAATGATTGAAAAATAATTTGATTTAGCACTTTTTTCAGTATATTATTTAAATTGAATATCATAAAGTATTTAATGACTAAGATTGAATTGATGAAATAAAATGGCACAAAATTAGTAAAGAGTTAAATAAATTACTACAAGATTTAGAGTGAATCAATCTCTTACAACGTGATACATGAAATATAAAGTTGAAATACAATTGAATACAATAGATTCTTACATGAGAATAGTAATACTACATGAAAATAGAAATACAATGAAAATGTATTACTAATTCTTGGGTGTAACTTATTTAACAATGTTCCAAAAATGCACCATTATATTCCGCAGTGAGTGTTCACCAGAAAAATTTTACCAATAACATTACCATTGCGCATAATGTTATTAATTAACACAAAATATAACTTTACTACTATTTTGCACCAGTACTGTGGATCTACTTTATAAGAGTAAAGTTAATTCCCCTTGCAGGCGATTTAAATACATAAATCGAGTACACCCCTGCTCGGGGAAAAAAATATAAAAATAAAAATAAAAAATAATAAATTTCCTTTTTAAAAATTATTAAAAAAAAGTTTGTTAAATAATATCTATTGCGTACGAACTTGTAATAAGCAATTGTACCAAAAAAATCATTCATTGTACCATGTATGAATTTTTTTTTTTTTCCATCACCCTCAGTATCACGAGAATTAAGATGGTCTTCCCTCATTTGTCCCCAGTGAAGGAGATATAAGATAACCTAAAGTTTCATCATTCATCATTTCTAATATTTAATAGATGAAATGAGATTGAAACACACACGAAAAATAAAAAAAATTAGCTTAATAATATTAATTATTTATGATTTAATTATTTGCACTTTTATTTACACTATTTATTATTATTATTATTATTGTTATTTTGTTACATGTTTTTTTTTTTTTTTGTTTATATATTTAATTATAAACAGGTATTTGTAGTTTTATTAATTAAATAATAATAATAATAATAATAAATTTTTTTTTTAAATTAAAATTTTTTTATTTATTCAGTTGTCCTTAATTGGCTGGACGTTTATCTGATTTAATATAGGCAGCAATATCTGGATTTTGACCAACAGTTTCATAAACCTTTAAAAGATTTGGAGTAGTTTCCTTAGTAAATAAACCTTTTAAATTTGGGAAGTTAAGGTAAGAATCAACAAAACAGTAGGCAATAATATCAACATAGGTGAGCTAATTTATAAAATTAAAAATATATTATATATTAATAAACATATATAAATAATCTTTTTTTTTTTTTTTTTTTTTTTTTTCTATTGGTTTGTTTTTGTTTTATTAATTATCATATATATAAATATATATAAATATATATATATATATGTACAAAATTATAATATATATTATATCTATTGAAACAAAAAAATCAATTTAAATATTTAAAATATTTTAAAAATTTTAGAACGAACTTTATCATCCATGTAATGACCATTGGAACCATTACTAGCAAGAATAGCTTCTTGATAAGAAATATTATTTTTTACAAAGTCACTCTTTAAAAATTCCTTAAGAATTTCATCATAATTTTCTTTTCCCTATTAAAAAAAAACATAAATATTAGCATAAAACATAATCAATAAGAGAATAATTCATTTATATCGGTTATATTAAAATAATATATAAATTTTGTTTTTAATTTTTTTGTCTATTTTATAATTAAATTTTTCTTTTTTTCTTTTTTCTTTTTTTATTATAAATCATATATATCTATTATAAATTGATAATATAGTGTTATTTTATGCTATTTTTTTTACTTTTATTTGTTATTTTACCCTGTTAGAGAAAACTTCTTTCAGGACTCCATTAATGAATTCGTAGAGTCCTTCAAAGTAAGAATCAAGAAGAGCATTCTTGCAAGGACAGTCAGTAACTAAGTCTATTTCATTCGAGGATTTTTTTTAAAATATATATATTTATTGATTTAATACAATGAAAAAAAAAAAAAAAAATTCATAAATAGAAAAAAGAAAAAGATTTATTAATACGTTTTCTCATAAAAAAAAAGTTTTTTTTTTTTTTTTTTTTTTTTTTTTTTTTTTTTTTTTTTTTAATAAAACTATATTATATATAACAAATAGAATAGTTATTTAATAAATAAGATAATATCCACTAATCCTAAGTATTTATTATTAAATACTATTGATATTAAAAAAAAATTATGTCATTTTTCTTTCTTCCTTCCCTTCCTCTTCTAACACTTTTTTAATATTTATTATTAAAAACTTACTAAATTTATTAGCCAATGTATCTAACAATAGAACCAGTTTGAACTAAACGAAGTTCTTTACCAGAGGATTTATGTTCAATTAACATAGGAACTTGCTTATATAATAAACCTTCAGTAGAGAATTTTTCCTTTGACCAATCGGTTACATTTTTGTTTTCCCAATTAGCCTTAGCAGCAGCTAAAACTAAACGAACGAATTCAGCCCTTCCTCTGATTGGGAAATAGAAAACTTCAAATTTGGAATCCATTACTGCTTTCTCTATAATTTATATTTATTTATTTTTTTTTTTTTTATTTATTTTAATTAATAATTAATAATTATTATTTCAAATAATTAATTATTATTATTATTATTATTATTTTTAATTGTTGAAAAAAAAAAAATTTTTTTCGAAGAAAAATTTATCCTATTTATAGTTTTTTTTTTTTTTTTCATTCATTCATTCACTCTTTCTTTCTTTCTTTCTTTCTTTTCCTTTCCATTACTAATTATAGTTAAATAAGTGAATAATTAATTAATTAAATAATTTATTTAAATAACTTTTTATTTTATTTAATATTAATCATTTATTTATTATTCAATTATTTATTTATTTATTTATTATTCAATTATTTATTTATTTATTTATTATTCAATTATTTATTTATTATTCAATTATTTATTTATTATTCAATTATTTATTTATTATTCAATTATTTATTTATTTATTATTCAATTATTTATTTATTTATTATTTATTTATTTATTATTTATATATTTATTTAATTTTTTCTTTTTTTAAAAATTTAAATTAAAAAATTTAAATTAAAATTTCATTTAATAAATAAAAAAATAAAAAAAATAAAAAAAAAAAAATTTCCAAATATAATCAAAAGTTTTTTTTTTTTTCTTTTTACTTCTTTCTTTTCATTTATTTTTATTTATTCTCATTTATTCATTTATTTAATAATTGCCTTTATTTTTGTTTATGAATGCTTTTTATGCACTATAAGAAAATAAAAAAAAAAAAAAAAAAAAAAGTAAACAAAAGTTAAAAAAAAATAAAAATATTTATGTTATATCCTATTATTTGTTAAGTATTTATTATAAAAAAAAAAAAAAAAAAAAAAAAAGAACATGTTCTAACCATATTTCATACTTCAACCTCAACCATCTAAAATCAAAAAAATTTTTTTTTCTCTCATCTTCCACCAATAAATCATCAAAAAACACACTTGAAGTAGGTGGAAAATTTAGAGCCGAAGCGGAAACTTTTTTTTCCTTTTTTTTTTTTTTAATTTTTCAATGCTTGCTCTCTATTCAGTAATATTTATTCCCTTATATAAAAATTATATTGATTGATATACTCTTGAATATCATTTTATATACTGTATTATATATTATTAATTATCATTAATAATTGAATAAATAATAAATAATAAATAATAAATAATAAATAATAAATAGTTGAATTATAAATAATAAATAATAAATAATAAATAATAAATAATAAATAGTTGAATTATAAATAATAAATAATAAATAATAAATAATAAATAATAAATAATAAATAATAAATAATAAATGATAAATAATTGAATAATAAATAATAAATAATAAATAATAAATAATAAATAATGAATTGATTTTAGCATTACTCATATTGAATCTTACTCCAATATTATTTCTATGTCATTTTTTCTTTTTTTTTTTTTTTTTAATGTATATAACTTCATCATTTCTAGGTTCAGAGCTTCAATGCTGAACATTAATAAGGCTGTCCATCAGGGACAATATCCCCCCTATACGAAAGCATATCAATGTATTGTGATTACCTCAATATTCCTATGAAATGAGGTGGGCTAAAGGGCAGTACATACTGAAATTAAAGAAAATTCATTTCCAGATACAAAATAAAACAAAATAAAAATTATAATAAAAGAATAAAAATAAATATAAAAAAGAAATCTTTTAATAAAAATTATTAATAATACATCATTATTATATAATATATTGAATTAAATATACAATATAGAGTATTATTATTAATAATTTTAATTAATAAGCTAGAAATTATCAAAAAAAAAAAAAAAATTTTTTTTTTGTTATTCTTTTTTCTTTTCTTTTCATTATATTCATTTCAAAGAAATTAATTTATACATATATAAAATTATTAGTTTAAGTAGTGAATTAATTTCATAAACATTAATGAACATTTTATATATTCATATTAACTTTCCTATGTTAATGTTATGGCCTATAATGAAAATCTTAAACTCCTTATAACGGAAAAAGTTTTTTATTTTTTGTTTATATGTATATATAAATGATATATATATTTTATTTTTAATATTAAATTTATTATTTAATTATTTATAATTTATTATTTATTATTTAATTATTTATTATTTATTATTTAATTATTTATTATTTATTATTTAATTAATTATTTATTTATTATTTATTATTAATAAATTATTATTCAATTATTTATTATTTATTATTAATTACTATTTATATTTATTTTTTATTTAATCGTTCTATAATTTATTAATATAGATAATAAATAAATAAATAAATAAATAAATATATTATTATTATTATTATTATTATTATTATTTCATATTATTATTATTATTATTATTATTATTATTATTATTATTATTATTATTATTATTATTATTATTATTATTATTATTATTATTATTATTATTATTATTATTATTATTATTATTATTATTATTATTATTATTATTATTATTATTATTATTATTATTATTATTATTATTTCATATTATTTTTATTATTTCATAATATTTTATTCAATTTTATAAAATTTTGTTTTTGTACCTGTTAACCGTGATTTGTTGGACATTTTTAATAAAAAAATATATATATATATTTTGAGTGGAAAAAATTTGATAGAATTAAAGTTTAAATTCAATAAAAAAAATTTTTTTTTATTATATTTATTAAATTATTTAATGGAACGTCAATACTGAAAATGCAGTTTACATGGCTAATGCTTCCGAAAAAGAAGACCATAGCTTCTTATTATCATATGAATATATATGGCAAATTTAATATAAATATCGTGTATAAACATGTATATGTTACTTACATAACATATAGGTATTGATTACATCATATATATATTAGATTAAATAGCTAGTTTATTTATGCATGATGATTCATATCTATTGAACATTCATCACTGAATTAACTTTAATTAATATTAAATGAAAAATATTTAATTAATTAAAAATAATATAAATTAATTCATTATTTAATAATTTTTTTTTATAAAAAAAAACTGCTCTTTGGATTATTAGAAACATTATTAGAAACAATAGAGTCATACTATTCATATGAAACCAATCTTTTAAAAATATTTAAAATATGGTTTGGCACTAATTTTATTGGTATTGAATCAGCTAATATAAAATTTTTAATATAATTATTCATAATAAATCAACTTATTTGATTATTTTTTTTTCCAAAATTTTAATAAAAGTAACTTTCTGAATTATTAGAAATAATATGATCAATTTGAAATTAACTTTTTAAAGCTTTTAAAAATGATTCCACTACTTATTCATATTGAATCATCCAATATAGGAAATTTTATATATTTATTCATAATAGATCAAATCTTTTATTTTAAACCTATTTTTTTTTTTTTTTTTGAAAAAAAAAAAAAAAATAGAAATTTGATTGTGAAGTTTTTATTCTTATAAATTCAACCTTTTAAACCTTTATGAAATTTATTATTTTGGAATTTAATGACCTATTCCTATTGAATTATTTTTCTAAAAGCCAGTCTCTAAAAATATTTGATATTTTTAACACAGCTGAATCAATCATTTAATGGTTTTGTACACTTGATCCTACTAAATCAATTATTAAAATGCTTTAATATTTTTTTATTCCTTTTGAATCAACCTTTTAAAACTTTTAGAATCTTAGATATCTTATTGTTGCTGAATATAAAAAATTTTATTTTTATTAATAAATGAATTTATATCAAATTTTTTCTATGAAAGAATCAAAAAAGATCATTCTTCCAAGGTTAATTGATTATTTGTTACATAACTTAGCCAGTTATATTAATTTAATTCATAGATAGGATTACCAAAAAAGAAAAAAATATTTATATATATTTCTTTCTTTATTTTATTTAAAGGTTTTTATGAATTATATATATATATATATATATATATATTTTTTTTTTTTTCAATTGATATTCAAATATTAATTTAAGTTAACAAAAAAAAAAAAAAGAGTTTAGGAAAAGATTTCTTTTAAAAAAGGAGGAAAAAAAAAGCATAGTATAGGAATTGATTTAAAATAATACCTATTCTAATATCTTTAAAAATTAAAAATAAAGAATAAAATAAAGTGAAAATTTTCGGTTAAAAAAGGAATTACACATCCATATATATATGTATTTTTATATTTTTATATATTTCTATTATTTTTTTTTCTATTATTTTTTTTTATATGTGTCGTCTTTACTTTTGATTTTTAATTTTTTTTTTTTATTTTAATCTGGTAAATCAACTGTATATAAGAAAGAAAGGAAGGAAGAAGAATAAAAAAAAAAAAGCGAACAAAAAAAAATAAAATAAAAATAAAAATAAAAGCAATAAAATAAAAAACAATAAATAAAACATAACAAAAAAATTAGATAGATATTTTAAAATTCTCAGATATATATATATATAGTATTCTTATTAAAATTTAAATAAATATATATTAATAAAAATAAAAATATATCACACACGATAAATATAATATTTAAAAGTATATTATAATATTATTTGATACATTAGATTCAAGTTAATTTATAAATATCTCTATAAATATATACATATATATAGTTTTAAACTTTTTTATAAAACATTCATTATTTATCATCAATGTTAATAAAAAAATATATATTTCCTGTATATAATTATTAATTTAATTTTTTTTTTTTTGTGAGTTTATTTTTTATTTTATTTTATTTTTTTTTTTAATAATAATAACAACAATAATAATAATAATTATTATTTAACAATAATAATTTTAAATTCTATTAATATAATAAAAAAAAATTTTTTTTTCATCATTTTTTTATTTTTATACGAGAAAAATGTGACATTTTTCAATATATAATTTTGATATCATAGGATTATAGTTCCATGATCATATCAAATCAACTTTTATTAATAATTAACTTTTTTTTTTTTTTTTAAAAAAAAAAAAAAAAAAGTTATATAATAGGTTCAATGGAAATAAAAAAAAAAATTTTTTTTAAATATATATATATATATATTCTGGTAAAAAAAGATATTTTTTTTAACTCGTAATAAATATTATATCTTAAAAATTAGATATGCGGCTATTAATTAACTTTATAATATTATGAATAGCATTTGAGATAGTTTAATTAAACTATCTCAAATAAGTTTTATGAATATTATAAATCTTAAACTTTCTTAAATAATAATCTTAAGTATTATAATTCACTGTTTAAAATTTAAAGTTTTTTATATGGATCTTTATAACTTTCAATATTAATTTTTATCACTTTTTTTTTTTTAGTTTATATTAAATATTAAAAAATTAACATATTATAATTACTCATTTAAAAACTATAAATATACATAAACTAATTGTAAAGAAAAGATTCCTCACGGGATTAACGAGAGAGGAGGACAATAGGGCCTCCAGTCTCCCCCTTAAATTGACTCTCATTGGATTCTTTGCTATACTGTTTCTGCGTTGACAGAGACATCTCTCTATGATAGGGCAATAAGATAGACATTCCTTGTGTGCCGTAGAAAATTCAATAGATAATATCAATAAAAATAAATAGTCAATAACTGAATAATAATAAAAAGATAATATTAATGATTAATTATGATAATAAAAATAAAAATCGAGTAAAATACAGTTGATATAATTATTGATAATTACTCATTTTATTTTACTATATTTTATTTTACTATATTTTATTTTATTTTAATTTATTTTATCATAATTTTTTTTTTTTTTTTTAATTTTAATTTTAATTTTATTTTTCAGTTTATGAACTACAAATCAAAAAAAAAAAAAAAATTTGACTTTAATAGATATAAATTAAATTAAATTAAATAATCGAATAAATAAATAATTGAATAAATAAATAATTAAATAAATGGATGGATGTTTAACTAAATAAATAAACTGAAAGAAATAATTTTTATAAATTAATAAATAAAACGACAGACATATAGAAATATTAGACATATTAGAAATATAGACATAGTAACTTTTATGCATACAGGTATATACATATATATATGTATACCTGTATGCATAAAAGTTAAAAACTTCAGAACAAAAATTCATCATGTAAAAATATTATTATTCTTCTTACTAAAGCTATCTATTTATTGTATAATAATTACTATAAATTTATATAAAAAAAAATAATAATATAAAAATAAAAATAAAATTGTTATGGAAGGTGTTACTACAAACCATCTAAAAAAAAAAAAAATAAAAAATTAATTTATATTCCATATAAAATAGATTTTATAATATATATTTTATGTATAAAACTCTTAAATAGTTAATAGTTAATAAGGGTGAAAAGGAAAATTAATATATATATATATATAAAACTTCATTCATGTTCATTTTTAAAATATATATCATTAAATATTATGAAAGAAAAAAAAAGTGCATTACTTTTACCATATTCATCATTAATGGTATTCTTTATTAAATTTTTTTTTTTTTTTTTTGGTAAAACTTTTTAATTTCCCTTTTATTATATAAAAAAAAAAAATAAAATAAAAAAAAAAAATTATAAGAGATAAAAATTTTAACATAAAAGATTTAAACTTTTAAATATTTAATTATTACATGAACAATTCCATGGATTTTATAGTTCAAACAAGGAATTAATATTTCTTATATAAATATGTATATCTTCTTATTAAACTTATAAAAATTTATTAACTATTTTATTTATTGATTTTGTCTGATCTCTTTGATTATTTTTTATTTTAAATATAAAATATTTTTACTTCTATCTTTCTTTATAGATAGAAGTCTTCCTTTATATATTTATATATAAACATTCATATATTTTATTTTATCTTTCACTTCTTTCTATGTAACCATTTACTTTTTTTTTTTTATAACTTTAATATTCAATTTTTCATATTTGATATAATAAAAAAAAATTAATTTTTTTTTTATTTTAATTTTTTTTTTATTTTACATTTTTTTTTTATTTTTGAGTAACAAAAAAAAACATTTCAAATAACTTCCTTATATAGAAAAGTTTAATTTTAATTTTACTTTATTAAGAAATAAAATGTTTTATTTTAATTAATTTTAATATTGAATTTTCTAACTTTAAAAAGTTTATAATTCAGTTAAACACTAAACTTTCATATATTTAAATAGAAAACATTCAATTCGTAATTTATGGTTATGTTTTATAAATGAAAATTTTAATTTATTGTCAATATATTAAAAAAAAAAAAGAAAATGAAAAAAAAAACCACGATAACTATTATTAATAAATATAAAATATATTGGATTCAATTCATTATATACAGTTATATATAATAATATATAATATAATATATACCATAATATTGAAGCATATATTAAATTTTTTATATTTTAAATTTATCATAAATTTGATTAAAATATATTAAATTCCAAATAGAAAATAAAATTAATATAATTTATTGTTTATAATATTATGATAATATTATTGTTTTAATTAAAGTGTATATTCAATTAATTAAAATATATGTAATATACATTATACTACTATATAATAATAAATAATAAATAATAAATAATAAATAATAAATAATAAATAATAAATAATAAAGATTAAATAATAAATAATAAATAATAAATAATAAATAATAAATAATGAATAATAGATAATAAATAATAAATAATAAATAATAAATAATAAATAATAAATAATAAATAATAAATAATAAATAATAAATAATAAATAATAAATAATAAATAATAAATAATAAATAATACATAATAAATAATGAATAATAAATAATGAATAATAAATAATAAATAATAAATAATAAATAATAAATAATAAATAATAAATAATAAATAATAAATAATAAATAATAAATAATAAATAATAAATAATAAATAATTGAATAATAAATAATAATAATAAATAATAAATAATAAATAATAAATAATGAATAATAAATAATAAATAATAAATAATAAATAATAAATAATTGAATAATAAATAATAATAATAAATAATAAATAATAAATAATGAATAATAAATAATAAATAATAAATAATAAATAATAAATAATAAATAATAAATAATAAATAATAAATAATAAATAATAAATAATAAAGATTAAATAATAAATAATAAATAATAAATAATAAATAATAGATAATAAATAATATATACTAGAATTAAAATTAATAATAAAAGATTTAAATAGTTACATATACATTTAATTATGAATATATAAATATAAATATAAATATTATTCTAACAAATATAAATACTTTTATTATTTATTATTATTATTATTAATAGTAGTAGTAGTAGTAGCAGTAGCCATAGTGATTGTATTAATAAATATTATATTTAACATTTAATATTTAATATTTTTTATACATTATTCATTAATAATTAATTAATCTTTGTCATTGCCTTTTTGTAAAAATAAAACTTATTTATTAATAATAAAATTAATTGATTTTCATTTATCATCTATTTATTTATTTATTTATCTATTTATTATTTATTTATTGTTATTGATAAATGTTGGAAAACGGTTGTTTATAAAAAAAATTTTATTTTTTTTTTGTTTTGAATCATCCTTTATCAGTGCCGTATTTTTATTAGTCAATTTATTACAAACTATATTATTCCATATATTATTCCATATATTAAATACTAATCTAATTAAAAAATTTTTTTTGTGACATCAAAAATTAAATAAATAATTAACATTATGTAATAAATAAAAATAATAAATAGATAAATAAATAAATAAATAGATAAATAAATAAATAAATAGATAAATAATAAATAGATAAATAAATAAATAAATAGATGATAAATGAAAATCAATTAATTTTATTATTAATAAATAAGTTTTATTTTTACAAAAAGGCAATGACAAAGATTAATTAATTATTAATGAATAATTTATAAAAAATATTAAATATTAAATGTTAAATATAATATTTATTAATACAATCACTATGGCTACTGCTACTACTACTACTACTACTATTAATAATAATAATAATAAGGAATAAAATAAATATAAAATTTATAATAATGATATTAACAAATATTTTTTATTTTATTTTATTTTATATTATTTTCTAATTTCTATATTACTAATTAATTAATTAAATTATAAAAAATAATTAAAAATTAGTTTTAAATTTAATATTTTGTTAAAAATTAAAACTATGGAATTAAAAGATAAACTTTTAAATATATATATTTATATAAATTAAAAAAGCAAAAAATATCGAATAGAAATGAATTTTAATAAAGCTAGGAAAAAAAATAAAAAGGTTATTAGTAAATGTAATGAATTGACATATCAAAAAAAAAAAAAAAAAAAAAAAAAATAATAATTAATAATAATAATAAATATAGTAATTTATATAATTATATAGAATAAGTATATATAAACGATATTGAATATTTACTATTCATTTAAATTATAGTTTTCTTATTGAATATGTTACATTATAAATGATTTTGACAAAAAAAAAAAAAAGACTTTTCCCTTTTTCTTTTCGTTTTTTTTTAATTTTTTTTTTTTTTTAATAAATTTTAAAGAATATTATTTTAATTATTACTCACACATTAAAATACCTTCAAAATAATAATTAAAATAATATTCGAATCAATTTAATGAAATTATTATTATTTGTTTAATCATTATTATTAATAAATTTTTAAACCATTTACAAGCAATTAACTCATTATATACTATCTATTTTATATTTATATTAATGATTAAAACTATTTTATATTAACTTTTTGAAAAATAAAATAAGGAATGACAAATCATTAAATTAAATAAATGAAAACTTTTTGTTTTTTATTTTAATTATTTTTTTTTTTTTTTTTTTTTTAAACTTTCTTTTCACTTTTAATTAATTTAAATTTAAAATATTATAAAAATGAAGAAAATAGCTTAATTGCTATTGAATAAAAAGGACAAATGAGAAATAAAGATTCTAATATTTAATGGATAAACGTAAAAATAAAAATAAAAATAAAAATAAAAATTAGATATAAAAAAAGTAAAACAATTAAAAATAAAAAGACTTTTTTTAAACATAAAAAGATATATTAGTTATGGCCTTTTATTTTAATTTTTTAATTTTTAATTTTATTTTTTATTTGGTATATATTAATTTTAAATATTGATTTCATCTACAATTCCCATGATTTTAATTAATAAGTCAAAAAAATTAAAAGAAAAAAAAAATATATATATATATATATTTTCCTGAATTAATAGATATAGAAAATTTAATAAAATAAAATATCCATTATATTCAACAGGTAATCATATTTTATTACGTATGTTCGATGTCCACTTTCTTTTTCATGTTCATTCTTATTTCTATTTCTCTTCAATTAATTGTTTTTTTAAATGATAATTATTACTATTAAACTCTATAAAGCATTATAAAATAAAATAAAATAAAGTGGTATTTAATACTCTTTTTAATTATATTAATTATTATTATTAATTAATTTCAATAATTTAAACATTTTTTTTTTTTTTATTTAATATTTTTTTTTTATTTAATAAATTTTTAAAAATAGGGTTTCATATTTAATATTTAATTTTTAATTTTTAATATTTTAATTTATTATCCTATAATTAATAATATATTTGTTAATATATTACCATCCATATATTATAATCCATAACAAATATGACTTAATTCCTATTTAAAAAAAAAAAAAAAAAAGAAATTTTATATTTTATTTTATTTTATATATAAAATGAATTACCTATATATATATATTTTTTTTTTTTTTTTTTTTTTTTTAAAACTTATCTTCAAAGTTGAAATCTGAAATTTATAATTTTAAATATTATTACAAGTTAGTATAATATAATAATATTGATTTGTAAATTATAAATTGATAATAATCATTTGATTATTATAAATTAAATTAATGAAAAAAAAAAAAAAGAAAATAAATATTTTTTTATTCTTTTTTTTTTTTTTATTTAAAGAAAGAAAAAAATAAACTTTATTTTATAAACGAAACGAAATAATTGATTTCATAATAAATTTTAATATATAAAATCTACATTTAAAAAAAAAAAAAAAAATTAATAAAGAAAAAGGAAATTAAATATATATATAAAAATTGGAATAAAATATAAAATTGATTTTATACAGAATTAAATCAAAACTATACTAAGTAAAGTTAATTTTTCATTTTTAACACTCTATAGACAATATGAATTAATTATCAGTATTTTTTTTTTTTTATTTTTATTTAGAATATTCAGTAGAATATTATCAATATATTATTATATAAAATAAAATAAAAGAATAATTCTATAAAGTAAAAAAAAAAAAAAAAAAGAATAAAAATAAAAAAAAAAAAATAATAAATAATTACTTTATATTTAAAAAAAGTAAAATTAATATTTATATAAATGATATAGTGAAAATAAGTAGTGTAAACCAATAGAATATAAGAATTAAAATTTTCATAAAATATTCCTAAAAAATAATAAACAATAATCAATAAATAAATAAATAAATAAATAAATAAAAAGTAAAAGAAAATATGCTATCATATTTCAAAAGAAAGTATTTAAATGGGATTGGATCCTCAAAATTAGAAGAAATTATTGATGAGAACTATTTTGATAAAGAAAAAAGTCACAATTCCTCTTCGGAACATAAAAGTAATTCACACAGTAGTACTTCTTCTTATGATGAAGTACTCACAAAATCAAATAACTCAATAATTGTTGATAGTGAAAGTAATAAGCTTTATAATAATATTGATACTAATTCAGCGTCACCTATCCAATCCTTCATCCCTTCACCTATTCGTTTAAGTGATGATAAAATTTCAATAAATTCAAATCATATAAATAGTTCACCAAAAGTTATAGAGAATGAAAAGTTAAATGTAAGTAAGAAATCTATATCACCGGTTAAACCGGAATATAAAAAATTACCTTCTTCAATATCAAATATAGATTACAAGAAACCTTCATCGTCAGTGTCTTCAAATACAAATACAGATTCAACAATAAATACTATTGTTCGTAGAAATGTAGTAAAAAGATCGTCTCATTCTTCTGTTAAGAAGACTGAAATTCCAAAAAAGTCTTTGAATCGTAATTCTATTTCTGGTTTAAATAGTTTAAAGAAAACAAATAGTCAAGGACAGTTTAAGTCAACAATAAAAAAGAATGAAACACTAACTCGAATAACATCACCTGTAATTTCAGCAAAAAAGAAAGAAAATAGTACGATTGTGACTGTTACAAACACAATCTCAAATATTCCTAAAAAACAAACGAATAGTTCACTAGCATCAAAAAAGAGTTCCTCTTTAACCCCTAAAAAACTTAATACAGTTCCTTTAAGTGCTTCTGCTATTGCTTTTAATAAAAAGAAGGAAGATACTAAAGTACCTTCTACACTAAAGACTCTTAAGAAGGATACTCAATCAAGTAATTTATATGAAATCACACCTAATAATAGTTATAAAAAATTAAATGAAACAACCATATCAACAGCTCATGATGCTAAGGTCAAAAGAAATTCATTAATTTTACAAACAAAAATTTCAAGAACAGGAGGAGAACTTAAAAGATCAGCTACTATTGATAGTAAACCAACAAAAGTAGAAGGCAGTGGAAAACGTTCTCTTACAAATTTTAAAGAAGAACAAAAAATTTCAGAAAGACTTGATAATTTAAAGAAGACATATAATTCTTATCCGGTGATCAAGACTTCCACATTAGCAAATACTATTAAAGAGGATAAAAACTCAAATGTCACTTCTGAAAAGAAAAACTTTCCCGCATCAAGACTGGAAGATATCAATAGAGGAATTGTAAATAATGCCATTGAAAATAGAAATAAAAGAAATAGTATAACTACAATAAATAAAGAAAAAAGAACCAGTGTTTCTAGTTTGAAAACTGGGATGGAACCCAAAGAAAGGAAAGGTTATAATACAATGGCTTCCGTCAATAAAGAAAGAAGTAATAGTATTTCCAATTCAAGTACTATTACTCTTGTTAATAAAGAAAGAAGTAATAGTATTTCTAATTCAAGTACTATTACTTTTGTTAATAAAGAAAGAAGTAGTAGTCTCTCCAATTCAAGTACTATTACTTTTGTTAATAAAGAAAGAAGTAGTAGCCTTAACAGTTCATATATGACTACTCCTATTAATAAAGAAAGAAGTAATAGTCTCTCCAGTTCAAGTGTGACTACTCCTATTAATAAGGAAAGAAGTAGTAGTCTTTCCAATTCAAGTATGACTACTCCTGTTAATAAGGAAAGAAGTAGTAGTCTCTCCAGTCCGAGTATGACTACTCCTTTTAATAAGGAAAGAAGTAGTAGTCTCTCCAGTCCGAGTATGACTAATCCTTTTAATAAGGAAAGAAGTAGTAGTTTTTCCAATTCAAGTATGACTAATCCTTTTAATAAGGAAAGAAGTAGTAATATTTCCAGTTCATGTATTATTACTGTCGATAAGGACAAAAATAATAATGTTTTTGATAGCAAGAATAAAAGATCAAGTATGGAAGGTATTAGCAGTAGTGTTACGTTACAAAATTCACAATTTCCATTAAAAATAGTTTCAAAAGATAAAAAATTTTCATCTATTACCCCCAAAAATAGTTTATTATTTAGTACTGAAAATAGAATAAAGGATGATTTATCGAAAGAAGAAAAGACTTTAACTATTACTGAACCATTAACGGTCACTGAGCCCATAACAGATAATATCACTGAAACCATCACCGAAATGGATTCTATTTTATCAAATTCGTCCATCGACACTATTGAATCTATTTCATCACCAAGTCCAAAATTTTCCAAAAGTATTATAAATACTTTTTCAGACCAAGTTTCTGAATTTACATTAGCTCAAAATACTGAAGAAGTAGGAAGTCCCCATTTGAGTAATTTCACCTCTCCTACGCTTAATTCCAGTAGAAAAGGTTCGTTTGTCGCCTCCTCTCCTGCACTTTCTTCCCTAAATATGTCCAGTATTTCAAGTAGTGGATTAAAGAAGAAGAGAACTGGTTGGTGGGATAATATCAAAGATAAAAATGAAGAAAAACAATTTATTAAGGATTCTATTCGTAGTCTTCCAGTAGTTGATATTAAAGCAGAAGAGCCAGAAAATACTACCATTGATATGAATAAAGTACCAACAAATAAATTTAATTTTGCTCTTCATAAAAATAGTAGTGTTGATAGTATTCATCTTAGTCATTTATCACAAAATAAGTTTATGCCTCCTTTCATTAATGATTCAAAAAACAAAATCATAACATCTACTCCTTTGATACAACCGCAAAAATTAGATGGACCAAAAGAAAACCTCAAGGAAGACTCCTATAAAAAATCAATGAATGAAATTGAACTTTTAATGAATAAAGCAAAGGTAAATAAAAATAAAAATAAAATAAAATAAAATAAAATAAAATAAAGATTATAAAAAAAAAAAAAAAAAAAGTAGTAAATAATAATAATAATAATAATAATAATAATAATAATAATAATAATAATAATAATAATAATAATAATAATAATAATAATAATAATAATAATAATAATAATAATAATAATAATAATAATAATAATAATAATAATAATAATAATAATAATAATAATAATAATAATAATAATAATAATAATAATAATAATAATAATAATAATAATAATAATAATAATAATAATAATAATAATAATAATAATAATAATAATAATAATAATAATAATAATAATAATAATAATAATATTTTTATATATAATTATATAATTATATAATAATATAATTTTAAATATCCTTTATATATATATATGTTATATATATTTATTTAAATAATTTAATTTATAATAATAAATATTATCATTAGTTAACGAATCATAATGAAAGTATTATTAATGCTTTGGATATAATTATTGATTTTTGTAAAGAAAACGGTTTCAATAGAACAATTAATACCTTAAAAGAAGAAGCAAACTATTATTCAAATTCAGAAAACACAAATAACTTAAAGGAATATTTTGAAAATCGAAGTTTTGATTTAGCTATCAACTATGTAAAAACAATGTTTTCAAAATATAAACCTGAAGATATTCCAAATTATGATGAAATTGAAAAAGGTTATCATGATATGCTTTATGTACTTTATCGATATAACTATATTAATTTAATTCAAAAAAGAAAAAAGAATGATGCCAGAATAAAAATATTGAATGTTTTTATTAAAAAGAGAGTTAATAACTCCTGTGTCATTGGAGGTCAATGTCAAAAGTATTTTGAAGATGATTATCATTATCTTTCTGAACTTTTAGTTCCTGGTCCTCTCTCTCGCCAAAATCCTTATAAATCTTTCACTATGAAAAATCATCTTAAACAATTTTGGTTAGAATCCTATGCTGAAATGGAATTCTTAAATTATTGGCAATTTCTTGAAATGTTCTTTAATCATGATACCAAAGAAGACAGTAGTACCTTTAGGAATCATACCTCTATACCATTAGCCAATTTAATTAAATTTACCAAAGCAGTTCAGGAAATTATTGATAGTTATCCTAGCAGTAATAGTAGTAACAATAATAATATCCATAGTAATAATAATATTAATAGTAATAATAGTGGTAATAGTAATAATATCAATAGTAATATTAATAGAAATAATAATTATATCAATAGCAGTATTAATAGAAATAGTAATAATGTCAATAGTAATAATAATAGTAATAGTAATACTAGTTATTACAGTAATTATAGTAATAGAAATGGTACCATCAATGCTAATGATACCGCCTCTATTAAAAATTATGACATCAGTACTCCTGTAATGACACCCGTAATAAATGATATTCCAAAGGAATACCCATCCGCACCATTAAAGCATTCCACTGTGAAGACTGAAATTAAACACTCCAGAAAAAGTAGTAATGATAGCTTCAAAAGTACAAATTCATTAAGAAGTCGTCTCCTTCGCGAAAGTTCAAAGAATAGTATAAATCTTTCCAATACTCTTCCATTGTGTCTTACTCATAAAACTTCCAATAGTTCAATGGGTTCAGATGTTTATGGTAATAGTAGCCTAAAATCTGTGACTGTATCATCTATTGGTAATGGTCGTACAAAGACAACAACAAAGAATAGTAGTATTGGTCTCACGAAACATATATCTTTAGTTTTTGATGAGGAAGCGACCTCTAATTCTAAACCTATTGTTCGTCTTAGTAGAACTCGTCTTAAGAATATGAGACGTAGTAGTAGTGCTTTCGGTAACTATAGTACTAACTATAAAAGAAATAGTATGGAATTAAATGACTACCGTGTCAATCCAAGATATAGTTTTCATTGTGGTGATATCCAAAACTATGGCTTTTCACCCTTAACACATTATGCTAATTCTGATGTTAATGCTGATGTCGATGCCGATCATGATAATAATAATGATAATGATAATGATATTGATAATGATTCCATTTCCTATAATACTTTTTCTGATAATAGTATTTATTCGCTGACCTCTTGTGATTGGTTAAATTTTGTTTTTGAAGGATTTATTGGACCTTATGCTGGTGGTATTCGAGCTATGGATGTTCAATATACAGCCAAGAAGGATAGTGAAGGTCACGCCATTGATAGCGTCTTTGGTCAGCTGGTTGTTGCAGTTGCTATTGATAGTATACAAGATCATTCCATCAGTATTTGGGATGTTCATTCCAAGACTTGTCTTGCTTCAATACTCAATACGAATTCTTCTGGTAATACAAAGGCAGTAGAAATAATTAAATTCCATCCTACTCTCCCTAATGTATTCTTAACGAGTGATCAAGATTTTGATGTTAAACTTTGGGATTGGACTCAAGGTTCAATGGATGTCAATGGCCACTATCATATTGAACCTATTCGTATTTGGAAAAAATTCCATAAACGTATTATTCATAAGATGGACTTTTTACCAAATAATCCTTTATACGCCATATCCTGTTCCAGTGATAATACCATTCAAATTTGGAATATAAATGATGAAGGAGAAGGAGAGGATAATAAAATGAATGTGAAACGTATTGTATCCAATAATCCTATTTCGTCATTTACTTTTGCCAATAATAATCGGTATTTAGTGGCGGCGTCCATGTACATTTTAAGAATTTATGATGCTGAAAATTATAAACTTCTTAATACCATTGAATTGGAAGACTTGAAATCAAGTAAGATGACCATTAACTCTATGGAAACACATATTACCAATGATAATTTACTTCTTCTATCATGTGCAAGTCATATCATTCTTTATGATTTAGAGACTACTTCTGGTATAAGAGTTTTTGATTCTCCATTTATTTCTCAAGATCAAAAAATTGAAGGTCATTTTAGTCCTTATGGTCAATACATTTATTCCGGTAGTATCATACCAAAGTATTTTGCTTCCCTACCTACTACAGATTACTCACCAAATATTAGTACAATTTATCCAAATACTAATTATACCGGTAGTAATAATAATAATAATAATTCTGGAGGTGGTAGTAGTAGTACTTGTAGTAATACTGTTGTAAATACTTTTAATTTAAAGGATAAAGAAGGTACAGGATTTTATCTTTGGAATGTAGATAGTGGTCGTTTTGAACTATCATCTATACAACAAATGGAAAAAGATGTAGAACCTTATCTTTCTTCTAATGAAAAGGTTACAGTTTGTCAATGGGTTAATATTCCATGTAAAAATGATCCAGATACTAATGCCCAAATATTTATTTTTGGTACTACAGATAAAGTATTAAGATTTTATAGTTATTGTGATTGTCATTTAACCAGTTAAAGTCTTTTTTTTTTTTGTAATTAAAATATATATATATATATTTTATTTATTTATTTATTATATATTTCACTTTTTTTTTTTTTTTTTTTTTAAAAAAAAAAAAAAAAGTGTTTAATTATTACAAACATAAATTTAAAACAAAAGCTTTATTTTGCACATATATTTAATATTATTATTATTAAAAGTAATTAAGTAAAAAAAAAAATTTTTTTTCAATTTTATAGTAAAAGATAACACTATTGAAATATTTAACCATTATTTATATATAAATACATATATATACTATATATAATTATTATAATAATTATTATTTTTATCAATAGTAATATATAGAATAATATTTAAAAAAAAAATTTTTTTTCTTTTTTTATTTAAACTAAAAATAACAATGACCACCCCAATCTATCCCAATATTAATATCACCTTAAAATTTAATTTAAATTCAAAATTTAAATTTCATTTAATAATCATACCATATACTAATTTAATTTAATTTTTACCATCATTATATATATATATATATATATATTTTTTTTTGTTATAAAAATTTTTTTATCCATATTTTAAAAAAAAAAAAAAAAAAAAAAAAAAAAAAAAAAAAGTTAAATATATTTTTTTTAAGTAAAAGATACCATGGTTTTAAATTTTAGTTTATTATTATCTAATTTATCTAATTTTTTTTATTTTTTTTTTTTTTATTTTTATTTTTATCACTATTTTTATTATATTATTATTAAATAATCAAAATTTTCTACCTTCAATAATATATAAAATATTTTAAAAAAAAAAATTTTTTTTTTATATTTTAATACATATTGATATATATACCACATTTTATTTTATATTTTATTTTTAATAATGATAATAAATAATAAAAAATATTCTTTCAAAAAAAAAAAAAAAAAAAAAAAAAAAAAAGCAATATATGTATATAAATTAAGTATTTTTTTCCTTTTCTTTTATCATTGTTATTAAATAAAAATAAATAAAAAAAAAAAAAAACTATTAAATTTTATATATAAAAAAAAAAAAAAAATTAATAAAATATATATATATTTTTAAAAAAAAAGCTATTCTTTTTTTTTTTATTTTTATTTATTTTATTGATGGATTGATTTATAAATTTATTAATTAATTAATTAATTAATAAATTATTTGTTATCTTTATTATTTATTATTAAGTAGTGGTAGTAATAGTGGTAGAAATAGTAGTTAATAATCATATACTAAAATACTCTATTCAAAATAAGTCATAATAAGCTATATAAATATATATATATAAGAAAATGAAAAAAAAAAAAAAAAAAAAAAAAAATATATATATATATATATATATATATATACTTTTATTTATTTAGAGACCTCTATTAATTTCTTTTTTTTTTTCTATTTTTTTTTTTTTTTTTTTTTTTTATCTTTTCTTTTTCTTTTATTTCTTTCGAATCTTATTACATAATTTTTTTTTTATTAATAATAATAAATTTTTATAAATTTTTATAAAATAAAAAAAAAATAATAATAATAATTAAAATTATTTTATTTCTTATTTCAATAATTGCTACTACTACTATCAAAAATATTCCAATAATGACTACTTCTACTATTACTATCAACAATATTTCAATATTTACTCCTATTACTACTCCTCCTACTACTACTACTACAATCAAAAATATTCCAATTATTACAACTAACTACTACAACTACTATTACTATCAATAATATTCCAATAATTACTCCTATTCCTACTACTACTACTACTACTACGACCTACTACTATATTTATTTTTATTATTCCTATTAAAGTAATACCAAAAAATAAAATAAAATAAAAAAAAAAAAAATTTACAAATAACTTATATATATATACATTTTTTTTTTTTTTAATTGCTTTTATTTTATATATTTTAATAAATAAATAAATAATAATAATAATAATAATAATAATAAATTTTTTTTTTTACATATCAACTTTATTTTTTTTTTATCATTATTTATTTATGACATAAACTAATTTTTTATTTTGTTTTATTTTATTATTATTATTATTATTATTATTATTATTATTATTATTATTATTATTATTATTATTATTATTATTATTATTATTATTATTATTATTATAACTATTATTCATTTTTTATTATTTTATATTATTTTATATCATTTTATATTATTTCATATTATTTTATTTTTCTTTATTTTCCTTATTTTCCTTATTTCCTTCTCTTTTTTTATTTTTATTTTTATTTTTTTTTTTTTTTATTTTTTTTATTTTTTATTATTATTATTATTTTTTCTTTATTTATTTCCTCTCTTAATTATTTACATTCATCGTCACTTGTTCCTTAGGTTGTTGTACATTAACTTTTTGTGTCTTGGTTTGATAGGTGGTTAAAAGTTGTAAGAGTGGAAGATTACCCATAAATATTTCATGAATATTAATTAAAGCTGATTCA